>JAMKCH010084679.1:0-45238 GCA_023653785.1 Ophioderma brevispina | reverse complement strand
CAAGAGGCTTATTTAATTCAACATCACTTTTCATACCCCCCAACATATACACTATGCATGTATGGGGTCAAAAATTTTAGAGCAGAGGCTGTAAGGTCAAACCTTTTTTAAGCGAGATACGGATTGATGGCTCCTGGACTACTATGCAAAGTGATGGGTATATGTGCCTCGGTCAGGTGAAAAATAGGGTCCTTTCAGATAAAAAAATACGGGGTCACTCGGTACACAAGCTGAATAAAAATGGGGTCATCCAGTATGAAACTTTAAGAAGGGGCCAATGATGTTAAAACCTGAAGGTAAAATAAGAAGTGCCTCTTTTCCAGAGTTCAAACTGCCATGAAATTATAAACTTGCTGCCATGTAATTATAAAATTGTTAAAAATGGGCACGTAGGGTGCGAAAATTTTGAATTTGGGTGTTCAAATTCTTTAAAAAAAAGTGGATAATTTTATGCAAACTTGTGATAAAAGTGGATAGCAGGAAAAAAGAAAATGGGGGTAATTGAGTATGTGAACATTTTAAAAAGGGGGTCATTTGGTAATAGCCTGGGTAATAGGTAGGACAGCAGCATAAAAGGCAGTCAAGCATTCTAGACGTCACCAAAGTCTGCATCTCACAGACCTTGACTAGCTACGCAGCTCTAACAGGGGATGTGATATGTGCTGCACAAGATCTACTACACTCTCTAAATTTCTTAGATTAAAACGGAGGACAAATCTAAATTTGATTAAAATTTTTAATCTATTAGATTTAAATTTTAAAATTTTGATTTAAATTTTAATCTAGACTTTAGATTTGTCCCTGATAGCTCTGATTGGTGTCATGCATCCAGATTAAGTAACATGTTATTTAATTTCTTTCATGTTCTTCTCTCAAATGCCGTGTCATTTTGAAAGTAACATGTTAAATTCAAAATCACACGTCAATTCACACATCTTATGACCCTTGTGGCCAAAAGTAGCATTTCATCACATGTAAGACTCTTAATTGACACGAACTAACTTTTCTGTCATGTTATTTTTCAAAAGTCACATGTATTTTTTTTAACTTTACATGATAAATTACAAGGAATCTGATTGGAATATTCAAAAAAAGAATAAATATAATTGGTCAATAAATTAACGTGTCATTTCAAAAAGTAACATGTAATTTCAGGAAGTTACGCGTCAAATGTTCGTAACACGTTTACATAGAGACGTAATGACCCTAATGGCCAACGATACGGGTCCTATGTTGGACAGCAAGAAAGACTCAAGAGTAAAAGGGCCGTGGCCTGTTCGCTAATAGCATCGTCCCCATACTCCAAGATTTTACCGGAAGTTGTCAACATTTTGGGATTTGAAGAAAACTACTATTTTTCTCATTTACCCGTACCCTGAGAAATCTTACGATTAAAGGAATTTGTTTGAAATTATGAGCGAACTGTACCTCAATTTGGTCGACCGATAGTAATTTTACACATATAGGGCTAAAACATCATTGTTTTAAGTCCTCACATGAAAACGGTTCGAAATATCAGCGCAAAAACTCTACAGATGGGGTTTAGGGGTGAGAAGACAATTATATAAAGATGAAAAACTTTATTTACTTAAATCGGGTCGTCCCTTTTAATATATTGATAATAACCAAAATATAGGCAAAAAATGGGCATAGGTTTATGGCAAAGTATGCATGTCTTGCGTGCTTCCTTTTTTTCTACCTTTTTGATATGTTGTTGGGAGGGTTTGTACAACAAGTACGTAAGAAAGCCTTCTGTAAACATTTTGTCCAGGTTCAATACCGTCGATGCTGGACTAATCCAAAGATCACATCACAGGTTATTTGTTAATGGACCAGACGTTAGACAGGTCATTTGCAACTTTGAGGGGGAAGGGTCAAATTTCAATAGATTGTTGGTAAAATTCAATTCAGAGTTCTGAAATTTAAAAATTATGTTGGGTAATTTCGTGCATACAAACTTTTCTTTCACGAGTATTTCCCGACACCTCTACCGCGGGTCTACGCTAATTGAATGGGCAGTAGAACAACTGTAGAAAGAAAACCAACAACTGGAAGAAAGCATGGGCCAATTGTTGTCGTGCAATTCAAATCTAAAATCATCTCGTTATTACATACAAACGATGTTTTTGGCTTATTCACTTCAGGTGTGATTTGAAGGAGCACTGCACATTTTACAACATATAAAAATTCTTCAAATTTTGCTCGCAAATGCTAGTGTAGGCCATGGAAAAATAGAGGTATATTTGACCAAAAAATCGCATACACAATATCAGCTAGGGGCATTAATATTTTGAGGCTAAAGACAGAATTTGTAGGCGAACTTTAAGTTTGCCGTCACCTTTTAATCACCAAATGTGTCTATTACATGAATATTCATAGATGTACTCATTGATATTAAAACCACCCAAAAGTCACAGACCGATCAAAACAGACCGATCAAAAAGGGTCATGCAGTGGGAATTCAACTCAGGGTGTGTTTTTTCCATCGTACATTCCGTGTTGCTGAAAGGTCGCGGAGTCATTTATTGTAAAATCGCTTCTGTTTATTCATTAGGGGCGCGGAGTGTATTATAATATTCAGGTGAGGGCGATCTATGGGTGTCTCAAAAAAGAGAACCCTCAAAGCGCCCTATGTTTCACGATAAGAGAAAAAGCAAACCAGTCATTTAGTTAGATTTTCCAACACCGAAGGACCTATTGACCGAGTTATGCCGATTGAAAATTTGCGTCCCACTTTTCATTTATCCTGGGAGTGTTAATGTTTTAGTGTCTTTAGACAATACACATTCAAGCGAACTCTTTTTGATTATGGTTTCTTGTTGTTTTGCGACAAAGGTATGTTCTGATATTGTAAAAGGTTATTTTCTAATTATTCGAAATTCCAAGATCTACCTCATTCTTGTCATTATTTAAGGCGCTGATATTGCTCAAACCGTTGTTTGCGTCGATTGGCACCGAGATCTCAAATTTTACTTTCGCTAGACTTTCGCCTATGGGGAACAATTGGCTGTCTTTAAGACGGAGCAGGCTTTCGCGCTCTTTTCCATTTCTGAATAGCGACTTGCGAAAACCATCATGTCCGTTGGATGCTTGCAAAATGCAAGCAGTTTTCTGTTCCGAAGTTCTGCAAAGTTTGCTGATGGTTCGTGCATTACACTCCACTCTTTAATGTTTCCCAACAGGACGAATGGAGAAAATGAAAAAAGCAGTACCAAATTTTGAATCGGCATCAACTCGGTCAATAACTGCCCTCCAAAATATCATCCCTTTCTGGCATAAAATTATATTCTGATTATCTTAACAATCCAAAAACAAAGTAGCATTTATGAAACCTATTGTTGAAAATGAAATCGGTAAAATTATAGATAATTGTAATCAGAACAAATTCAGGGTACGATGGTATGGTTAATTTATTGGTAAAAAGATAAAAAGGGAAATTGTCAAACAATAACTATGTGATATTATCTTCCTTATCTTGGTATAGTTCAAGAAGATCTTAAAGTAGAAAAAGTTGTACCTATTATAAAAAGGATGATGTTTTTTCAAACTATCGACATGTCTCACTACTTCTGCGTTTCAAAAATCCTGAAGATTAGACGTATGGGTTATATTGACAGGCATGAAATACTTAAAGGTGCAACGAGAGATTTGGGGCACCTATATGTGCATATGTAGTGATTAATATAGATAAGACCCCCATATATTTCTTACCTTGTCTTTGTCTACAGAAATGCCATGGAAAGCGAAACAAAAGTGATTTTCAATTTCCTTATCAAATAAAACATAGGCTGGGGGGGGAATTTTTTTTGTTTTGTATGCTTCTTACGAAATAGAAATGCACAATTTTGTGTACCAAAAGGAAATATTTTTCAGCTTAATCAGTTCACATGGGTTCATTTCTGAGATAGAAAGCTTTACATTAGTGCCAAAAATTACGATTTTTCACATTTTTTAGGGACACCTCTTTTGTGAAATCTCTCGTTGCACCCTTTAATGATAAGCAATTTTGGTTAGAAAAAATACATTCAACCTATATGGCAATATTGATTAAAAATCAATGCCGTAGGTAGAACAAAATGAAACAACAATTAGTATTTGATGTGAGTTTATGACCATTACACAAAACAGGATTGTTCAACTACGTGAGCTTTCGATTTGCTGACACGAAGTCTTAAGGTGCAAACGAGCTGAGATTTGGGAAAGCACCCAAATATTGTGCAAAATAGTTAATTTCATATAGATTAGACACACAATAGATTTCTACCTTGTATTTTGCGACAGACATTCTTAAAAAACAGAGAAAAAGGTGGATTTGATTTGCTTATAATACAACATAAAAATAGGCTGAATTTCGTATCTTCTCCTATACGAAATTAGGAAATTTAACATATTTGTGCCAAGAAAATTTCTCAGCTTAATCCTTTCGGATGGGGATATTTTTGATGGAAAGTTTAAAGCAGGGCAAAAAATCAGTACTTTCAATTTTTTTAGGGACACCTGAGATGTTGAAACTCTCGTTGCACCTGATAGGGATCTTGATGGTTATGGTAAAACGGAGGGGAGTTTCGTGAGCTTTTTGTCTTGTCGAGGTTGGGGAGCTGCTATAGATATTGATAGCTTCTCTCAAAACACTATGCTTGCGTGGTTTTTGTATGTTGAGCCACCGCTGAGGATAACGAACTAGGCCGCACTAAGCTCCGTTAGTCTAGATTTTTGTGCTCGTTCAGATTCACAACATAGGCGGCTTTGGAATTTTTAGGCCATTCTGTTTTTCCCTCTATCTGTGTTGACTGATTTGAAAGGCCCATGGTTCATACTCATGTTGCAAACCAGCTGGAGGTGATAAATGTGGTAGTTACGATGGTGTTAGCCCTATGGATGAGAGTTCTAATAACCACCCAACTTACGTTGGAGAGGATGAGTGGATGGTGGGACGCAAAAAAAGTTACTGATACGTGGTGTCGGTTTCCATTACACAGCGCAAGTTTTATATACACCAACCCACATTTCCAATGGAGCGTTGTTTACAGCGGAAATGTTCCCCGCGCATAGCATCTGGGTAAGATCCAGGATGTTGTTGTAAATATCCCCCGGCAAACACAATCCTGAAACGTGTTTACGCTTCTCAAACTTATGATTGAGAGAATCCTTAGGGAAATTAATTTGACGAATCCTTCATACATAGAGATCTTTCAGCTTTTTCGAGAGATCATTCAACGCGATCCTTTCCATAGACGTTTTTAATAGACGGCATTACACCTGTGTGTTTACACTGTAGCGTAAAGCCGGAGAGGCGTGCTGGTACGCGAAATTTCGTCCCGTTCTTTCAAGATCTTAAATAATGTAGGCATTATTTGAAGTATTTCCATAGAGAGACGTTGGTAGAAGTTATTCCATTGTGGGTCTGACATGTTGATGAAAGTTTATGACCATTTTACCCAATAACACAAAAATTAGTTCACTTACGTGAGCTTGCGACTTGCGACGCTAAGTCTTTATCACACTGCTAGTATCTTGTTGGTCACAAAGGACCTGTTGTTGATGACATCATGTTCAAGATGTTAAGGTATTATTTAGATTTGTTTAAGGCATTCGACACAATCATGATAATTCACAAAGTAAATTAGTTTGTTCGGGGAATTGTACCACGAATGGTTTGAAAATTATTTAGCTAATCGAAAACACTGTGCATGGATATTGGGGCGCCTCGTTTTAAAATGCTAACTTGTTGAATTCGAGAATCCATACTTGCGGTATTTATATTACGTGATATTAGTAATACTACAGATGTCTTGGAATTGATATTATTTGCGACAATACGAAATAGTCACATTCACATCCGACCATCACTAAAAAAATGAACTTGATCAAGAATAATAAAATCAACATACAATAAACAATATTGATAGGAGGAATAATAATAATAATAATAAATTGTTCTTATTAAGGCGCAAAATATTCCGAAGAACTCAGAGCACACAGGAAGATGAAAAAAACACACAAAACAGTAATTTTTAACACCTGTGAATCAGAAGCGTTCACCGGCTGACTTAAGGTTAGCCCGATGAATTTGGAGGCAGTTTTTCGGTAGAAGATCTAAGAGCGCAGGAAGGTTGATAAATACATAAAACGGACGACAGGTATAGTGGCAGAGTACTTCAAAATGACGGAATACGAAAACAGGCCAATTGATATGGGATTCGGACTTCAATGTGCGTAACAGGCAGCCGGGAAGCTTGATGGCAATGGATTTAATATGCTCATGCTTCCTCTTGTTTAAATATAAGACAGGCGGCTGAGTGATCAGAGTGATTCCATTACAAGACTGACTGCAAAAATCAGACGCGAAATGATAATGATATCACGAGGCAGACGTCCTTTTTCAGACAAGTAGGGTGGATACAGCCAAACGTCTCAGGGTAAAAAATGAGGGTGACAAACATCACTGGGACATGATCAGACAAAGATAACGTTTGGCCCAGCTCACACCGATGTTCTAAACGCACTTCTTAAATTGAGATACAATGATTAGAAAATTATGGAGGGTATCATGTCCACTTGAATGAAAACGCGTGGAAGCAGTACCCCGGTCAGTACCTCAGTCTTATCTGTGTTAAGGATGAGCTTATTAATATCCAACCAACGTAAAATAACACCGATACATTCCGGAATGACAACTTAGTTGACGCAAGGTCATAGGAGTGCAACAATTTTTTTGAGGACAATTCGATGGTCCTCAGCCGTATTGTGAAAAATTGTGCGACTAATAACGTCAGAATAGGTAAATTCATAAAGTATGACAAAACTGGTCCTGAATCGAGCCTTGTGGTACACCATATAGTAGAGGCAGGATCTGAAACACATCCATTTACGATGAATGATTGAAAAACGCTCAGAAACATATGAAATAAACCAGTTCCTTTGAAATCGAAGTTATATAATGAGGTGTCTGAAGTAAGCAAATGGTTAAAGCAAATAATTATATGTTAATGCTACCAAAACAAATAATGGTTGGGAACTCCAAATATGACATCAAATATGACATTCAAATAATAAATCATGTCGTAATAATAAGTCATCCCAAATGACATCTGTTGGAGGCAATACCGATCACCTTGATAGTGTATAAAATGTGAAAAGAGTGTTTGAACACCAAAGAGAGAAACCTAACTTGGAAGCATCATACTGATGGTATTTCATAAACAATATCATGAAACATCGGAATGTAAATAAGCTGAAATCCTATACACCAGAACGTATTTACGTTCCGTATCTTCCATATTTAATATGCTATTTTAATATGAGGAGCCATTATAGAAGCCATACACGCCATTATTTTCAAAAACAAGATTTCTGAACATCTTTGAAATGTATAATTTAGAATGGGGGTATTTATTAAACTACAGCACATATCAAGTGCCCAAATACCTTTAATGGATACTTTACCAGATAGACTAGACGAGATTTCTCAACAAAGGATGCTTAATTAGGAAGTACAGGATTTTTAGTAGAAACGTTTCAAAACAACTTTTCTAGACTGATTTTTTGGCTGATACGAAAATGCTGATTTGCTGAAATTTTGAGACCTCTCTTCTTCTACCTGGCAACGGGGTCAAAATGTAAAAAAAATTCAAAATGGCCGCCAAATGTTCCTTGAAGCTGAGCATATTTCAATAACTTACCAGCATAAGGTCTTTCCCCACGAGCCAAATTGAGAAAATTCAAATGGCCGCCCAAAACACTGACGTCATAAAATGAAAATTATACTTCCTCAAATGTTGAATTTTGTTCAACATTTGTATCCAGTACTGTATCCAGTGAAAGGAAGACTACTGAGGCGATTTCACATTCTAAATGCCATGACTTCTGTTTCTAGTTGTCGTAGAATAGAAAAGAGGCATAGGCCTTACTAGATATATTTTGTTAAATTTTGTGTTAGTCACTTGTAGGGCCAGATATAGTCATTACTTTAGTATGCCAAATAAAAATTGTAGACTAGACTGTCTGGAACTTCGAAATGACTTGCAAGCCATTGGAAAGGCCTAACAGCCTATCTTCCAATATATTCCGTAGGAAGTGACGGGAATCCCCAGACGAGTAAATGATTTAGTTATGCCTTGCACATTATTGATTGGTACCGAGCGATCATGTAGAGTTCATGTCTTACAACAACACTTGCGAAAAAATTAGAGTTGGTATGACCTAAATTTCAGTAAAACTAAGACTTTCAGATATATTAATCTGCAAATAGTAAGGGTTAATGCTAGTGGCCTGAAGATGCCGCAGAACTATAAGACCGGAATTAAGAGCAAGAGCATGGACCCAGGTCAAACGTCATCGCTTACCCCCCCCCCCCCCACACTACAACAAAAAGATTGGACACCTTTTACTCGGTAGTATTATTGACCCTCTATATAATGTTAGGTAGTTAGTACTCTCAAATTTGTGGTGTCACTTTTTCATAGGGGACCAATTTCAGGTTACACAGGGTCAAACTTTTAAAATGCCTCCTCGTGTTGAAATGTATGCCCTATTGTCCGTCTAATCATTTAAATGCACGGAAAGCCTCGTTTAAATGTCTAGTAATTTATTGCAATAAGGATAAAAAAGTAGCGAAAATCTCAATTGGAAACCAAAAAAAAAAATAGTATTGGAAAACATTTAAATGGTCGGAAAGCAAGAAACTCATATTTGGCAAAACACAACTCTTCAAATCGACATATGCTGGGAACTATATATTAAAAGGTCATTGCACAGATAAGTTTCTTCTGTGAGAAAGTTAAAAGAGAAAACCAATATGGCATATGGTGGTTGGAATATGCCTATTTGGAATATTAAATGTGTGCTCTTAATATAAACTGGATTTTCGGGAATATCAGAATAATGGTACTATGGAAAAGAATCGTAGAGCTGTCGGTGGGAAGACTGGCATTTCTATTGAACTAAATGGTAAATCTGAAAATGTGGTAGACATTACCAGTGGTTCAAATACTATTATTTGATCAGTGTCTATTAAAATCATGGTATTTTCTGCAAATAAGTGTAAAATAAATACCTTCACAATGTTATAGCAGAGTGTCTGTTCGTTGAATAATACAAGCTGAAATGAATTTATGAATTCATTTTTCATTGGAAACAGATTCCCAATGTAGGCGAACGGTTGCAATATTGATGTATGTTAACTAAAAACAAGTTGATTAAGGTAAGTCATGCAATTTCAACCAGTCGTAAAGGAAGAATCAAGTAATCGAGACCTGAGTGCTTTGAAATAAAAGTAATAACTCATATTTTAAGTTTTGGAAGAAAGCTGTATACGTTCCTTGGCTCAATTCAAAAGAAATCTATAGATGTTGCAATCTAACAAACAAAAATCTTTCTGCATTAGTTTACTGAGAAGATCAATTTAATATGGAAATTAATTGTGATAATTCGTGATGTTCAAACAGAGAGAGTAGAGTCAAAACAAGATAGATACTTCCAATTCAGTATTTTATTTAATCTCATTACCTGTAAGAGTAATCTATACGAATGAAACTGTATGAAACAGATGAATGTAACTTTTGTAAATTAACTAACTACTGAGCGGAATATTGAGTTGAAAAATATTTAAAAAACTATATTATTTTGAATCAGTTTTAGGATGTATATATTCCGTGCTGAACTCGAAACCGAGAAGAACACGATTGCGATTAATAAATGTTTAATACTTTTTTTGTGAATTGTTAAGGAATGATGAACATAATAAACACAGACGTTATTCTCTTTGAGGTAAAGATAAAAAACAAGAATAGTTTACAGATGATGGCAGTCAAGCATGAATTAAGAATCTTGTATTTCATATATTTAGTCAAAAAGGTCAGAAATAAGGTATCTGTTAGTCTTAGTTTAATGATTTTTTGGAGCTTTTTAATTCTCAAAGTAAATTCGAAAGGATAAACAGCATTTAATCTTCACATATTTTCCTAACTTAATTAGGAATAACAATAATTCTGATATTGGGAGATATGCTATTGGGCTTTTAAATGCATCGTAAGTCCCTTTGAAAGAAAGAGGACTCATATAGGCAACCAGCCTCCAGGCATAATTTAGTCTTTAATGTTACTTTGCATACATAAAATCATGGACGAATACAATTACTCTCGGTATCTATCCAAGCACGAGAAATGGACTCGGGTAGTATAAGAACCTTGTCAGCTTTGGACTTGCTCAACAGTACTTTTTCTGGTGCAGACGACAAGTATGCAAACTATACCTCACCTTTGGACCTTTTCAGTGAACATTGTATTTTGTAGCCATTTGTAAATTTTGATCCCTTTGCCCTCAAAGCCAGAAAGTTACCTGTCCATACCAAAATTATTCAAGCTAGAGAAGTTGTATCAAAAACCTATACTAAAACAGTTAGTAGAGGACTTTTTTACAATTTGGTTTAACCTATACAAAGGCTATTTGGAGGCCATTTGAATTGATTAACATTCCCCCTTAGGCAAAACTTAAACTGAAAAGTTGATAAATAATATACTCACCAATATCTCACCTTGAGGGACAGTATGTTTAATACACTGAATTATTGTGCATTGTACGCCTAAAATAAGTTGTTAAGTTTCCGTTGATATTTTGGCGGCCATCTTGAATTTGGTCCCCAATTTTCACCTTGAGCCTAGACTTTAGGATAATAGTTAGTGTTAATATACTCAGTTGCAAAGTTGGTAGAAGAGTAAGTTTAATTCTGTTAACTGTGGAAAATTACGAAATTATATCTTTTGACATAAATTATGGTTTGGCGGCCATTTTGAATTTCTTGGAATTTTGACCCCTTTGCACTCAAAATAAGCAAGCAACCGGCCTATTTTCGTGATCAGCATAAAAAATCAGTCTAGAAAAATGTTTCAAATGCTTCGCTAAAAAATGCCTCATTGAAGATGTCTTTCATGAAGTTCCGTCCTGTCTAAGACGCTTTGACGTCCACACCTACCACACAAGATACAGATATAATTATAATTTAAATCATAAAAAGGAAAATATTTTCAGACGATCTGTCAGGACGTTTGGACCGCTCTCTTTGGAACTCATCAAACACTGAAGCAATCAAATTCAATTAAACATTTTAGAAATCAATATGAACAAAAGCTTATCTCTAAGTATGACGAATATGGGATATTCTGGAGTATATTAAATATTGTATTTTGCATTGTTTTTGTTTATGAATTGATTTGATGTGTTTTCATTTCATATTCTTTATTGTGACAACTATATGTAAAGGGACTGGTCGCCTCTGCCTTTTTTGGGCCACCCTCCCCATAATTGGTGTAGAAATGTCTTTGTGATTGTGATGATGTGATTTTGTATATTATGCGAAATAAGTTGATTCGATTCTGATTCAATATAGTCCATAAGGCAGTTTCTGTACGGGCCTGAAAATTCGAGTTTGTTGCACCCACCCGGTGATTAATTTTCAATATATCAGGCTTGAAGAGGGTGTCCCATGACTAGGATGAGGTATGTTTCCGCCACCGAAATGTGCACATTAGCGCCGATGCCTATTTCAAAATGGCCGCCATTGTTTTATGAAAAACTGCCATTGGATTTTTCATTATCAAGGATAAACGAAATAGTTTTACCTTCCGGAAGTGTGCTTAAACATTAAGCGTCTAATTGGCCGCGATAGGAGGATTTTGGTTTAAAGACTAAAATTACCAAATGGATGGGGTAAGAATGCGAGTAATATTTTGAGAGCACCAAAAAGGAATTAAGACATTTGCCTATTGCGGACATGATCGTAAACTCATGATGGCGACGGGTATACCCTATCCGGGGGACATAAATCAAGAAGAAAAAAAACCTCTGCACATCTTTTTCGACATAATAAGAACCATAAGGAAAACTATTGATGACATTTTTTCCGCAATTTTCTCTCGTACTTTGGACATTTGCAGCACTCAGCACTAGGTGACGATGGGAATGAAGATGATATCGGCAGTAGAGAGGGAGGAAAGAGCTGGTGGTACAAGTCAGAACCAAAGATAGTACTGATGTGCTCGAAGAAAAGTTATGTCACCATATTTAAATTTTCCTTCACTACAGACAACTTTTTCATTCTTCATAAGCATATTTTTTATTTGTACTGGGAAACCCATATGACGTCACCCAGCAGTCTAAATAACATTCCACACCATTTATTATGATTTTATAGTATCAGGTGGATATGAGTGTTCCTATGAACTATTATAGAGTCAGTTTAAACCCATATTCCAGGTAGTAACAGCTATAGTGACAAACACTCTTTGGGACAAGTCAATACCCACTTTAATATTTTTATATCTTGACAGATTTAGGGTCCATTATTTTAGAAATGTTGCTAATAACGTCCAAAAGATGGATAGGGCTGCTTTTTCTTCCTGATTTACGTACCCTAGATCGAATATAATCACCGCCATTTTAAAAACAAGCCTGACGTAAAATATAAAATGCCATGAATTCTTTTTGGAGCTCCCAAATATCTACCCAGTTCGTATTTCAATAATTTGCCATTGTCAGTTCATTTAGCAAAATGCGGCGGCCATCTTGGACCTAGATGTGTAAGCCAACTTGTAGGAAGAAAACTTGATATGGGAGTAGACGTGGATAAAATTTCTATCTGTAATGAAATTATAATGGCGGTTTACATAAGACAACAATGGCGGCCATTTTAACACGGGTCGGACGCTAATTGCAGTTTTTCGGGGCGGAATCATACCTCATCCTAGTCGGGGGGACATCCCCTTCAGGTGATATATGGGAAAAATTAATCACCAGTTAGATGCAACGAACGGAAAATCCGATCATGGCAGCTCATGGACTATATGTGTCTTTTTGAATTTTTTTGTCGGTGTCGGAAACCTAACGAAATCCACTTTTCAGATAGTCTTGCAGATTACAGTCATGGGTTCCCATGCACCTCCTTGAAACTAAATTCTAACACGATTTCTAGAATTTTTACGACATCTTAAAGAATTTTGATGTTAACATATTGTTCCACGGGGTCCGTTTGGCGGCCATCTTGAATCTAAACAGATCAGTCATATAAAGTGGTTCGTCTCATCATAAGGACTATCTGTGATGTTTAGTTACAGAGATATGGGTAAACATGTTTGAACATTTGATTGGTGATTGTAAAGGGGCCAAATTTTAAAAATGCTTCAATCTTGACAAAGTTGGTGTCAAATTGTATGTATGAGCATGAGGAATCTGGAAATGTACAGTTTCCATGATTTAGGATCTTCCGTTTTGGTTTATTTCCCACACAAAACAATGCAAATTTGACAAGAGGGCAACTTTATACCGAATTTTACCACCTAAATAAACATCCTAGCTATTGAAAACTATACTTTTCTGGATTGCTCATGCTCATACCAACCACTTGATTTTGTCAAGATCCATGCATTTCGAAAGTTTGGCCCCCTGTACAATGACCAATCAAAAGTTCAATGACATTTATCATATTTTCACCCATATCTCTGTACCTTAACATCAGAAATATGTCAAAGTATATATTTTCTCATGAGACGAATCATTTGATGTACTTTTCAACTAAATCCAACCACATATGACTGATCTGTTTAAATTCAACATGGCCCCGCCAAACCGGCGCCTGGTGGCGACATATTTGGGGAATTTTGTAAATCAAAATTCTATTGTTAAAAATAAAGAAAAACGTAAAAAAAATAAAAAATTAGAATTTAGTTTTAAGGGGTGCATGGGAATCCATGAAATCTGCTACACTAAGATGTGTATTCGTTTGTATTGTTTACTTTTTTCTCATCGTGAAATTTGAGGGATCTCTTTTTTTAGACACCCGGTGTATACAAGCTTTACAACCATGCAAGAATATCAAAAATCTTGAGGGCGCACTATTTTCCAAATGTGCCAGTGTACATTGCTAGGCAGAGCGGTTTCAGAAAACAAAAATGTATCATAAAAGTGTATTTGGATATTTATAATGCCTAACATGTACTTAAGAGACACTGGGCCATATGGAAGAATAGAGGAATACTTAAGTTTTCCTCTGAATATGGACCCAGGGTAAGGAATAAACAAACAAAACAAAACAAACAAATAAAAAACATTTTGGAGTGTAAATGGGCTGAATTTTAAAGCACTCAAATTGTGAAACCTCAAAATAAAACACTTGCACTTTAAAGGTGCGTGTTCCCATCGTCTTTGGGACCCCCCTGATTTACCCGGAAGTAGTATCGATTTTGATATCAGATGAGAGGCCGTATTTTTCTAATTGTCATCCTCAAATTTTAGACCTCAAATCCATTCCATTCCCAAGATATAAACAAAAACCACCGTTTTAATTAACCCTCGTCTACCTGAGCCATTTTTTGTAACAAAACTCCCGAAGGGGTGGGGGTTGGCTACCACCCCCCCTGTGATTTTCGTTACTGAACACCCGATTCCTGTAAATAAGGTACCAAAGGATAGCTTAGAGTGTCTTCTTTCCATTGGTACCAAAATAAGTACCAACATCCCCAATCTGACATCACCATGACGTCATATGTTGAGGAAAGTGCGAAAATACTGAATATAGGGTGGAAAACTGATATTTCGCAATTTTAGCGCTCAACACCTTATTATAAGCTCTAAAATGCTGTCATTATATAAACTAGTCATTTCCCATCCAGTAAGTCAAAACCGAAAATCGGATTTTCCTAACTCTTTGCCAAAAAATTGGGAATTTTTCACTGTGTCTATGGAAATTGGCAGTTTTTGCTGACATGCGAACTTTATATCGTCATTGTGACGAAATGCTAGACATGATGGTACTCATTTTTGATATCATTTGAAAGAGAAGGACCATAGCTATTTATTGGTACCAAAATCAAGTGTCTGTGCTGTTCCTGTGTCGTATAGGCATGTTGTACTTCTCTCCCGACCCCCCCCCCCCCCCCCCCCCCATCCATCACTTTGGGCAGGGCCTGACTTTTGGGATCACCCGTATCGTACCTATACCCCGGTGGGGTTTTTGTTTTTTATGAAAGGGCAGGAACATGTCATTGACAGTTACCATTAATAATTTGTCACCAAAAAAAGGGGCAAGCTGGGGAAAAAACCTAAAGCCAACCCCTTTCGGTAGACGAGGTTTTTAATGGTTAATCATCAATAACAGCACAGTATGAACAGGCTTTGCAATATGTTATAGCTTCTACCATCAAAACCGCTAGTTTGTTTGGTAGTATTGCAAGTCCCCATACTCTCATTAGAATAGAATATAATAGACATAAATCGGAACAGGCACCCTTTAAGTATAGTGACATTGGTGTTTTGGGGGAGACACTAAAATCCAATTTAATGGGGTTAGGGGCATACTTGTAGTAAAGTATGAGAACATGAGTACGGGCACGGATCTTTGATTGGCATAAGTATGGGTATGGATATGGGTACAGCCACAAAATTATGCTACAAGTATAGGTACCAAAACTGGTTACCGGTAAGGGTAAGGTTATACATACGAGTATGAGTAATGGATCCTTGGCCAGAAAGCATTAATTGAAATTCAGGTTAGTTAAACTGGTTGGTGTTTATATAAATAACTTACTAATGACAACATTAGGTCTTAATATTTTAACACTTTTTTATTTTTTTTAAAAGAATTGTATTTTTCGCTTTTAAAATTTTTTAATGTAATCTTTTTTCACACGTTAGGTATTTTCTTACAGAAGTATACAAACACTTCTTTCGGTCGAAGCCAGCGTTTCTCTCTTTTTTTTCCTTGCTTCTTCATTGAAAATTATGGCTTTAAACATTGAGTTGTATCTTATCCAAAGAAAGTTCGTGAAGCCTATAACCAGGATAATTTGCAGTAAATTCCAAATAGTCCCTTTGGTTTTTCACGCCCCCTCGTTTAATTGGCGTCAATTTTACCAATATGACGTTCTGAAGGCAGTCGACCAATAGGATTTCTTTTTAGCGGGCAGAGGTTGTGGATGCTTCACTGTGTTAACTGTTGTTTTGTTTCTGGCTAAAGGTGATGGACCCAAGATTTGGCAATGGTAGTTACAAATCGATCCATGAAATCCCGCCGGATTGGTTTTAATTAATTTAATTCAATATAATGCAAAATTCACGCGGGACGTCAAGAGCCTTGTGCATTTCGGATCTGGTTCAAAATCAACGACACCCAGCGTACCTTCCACATGCCTAATTTCTTCATCAGATTTCTTCTGTACAGTTCATGAGATATGTCAATAACACTGAGCAACATTCCCTAGATGTGACAGTTCTTTTTAATATGGTGAGGCTGTGTTGTCGATTCAAATAAGCTGGAAATATTCGCAGAAAATGAGTAAAACATGAGTTTGTCAGGCTAACGATTTTCTGTCATGCTTGCTTAAATTTACTCGTAATGGCCGTGTCGTGAATCATTTGTTAAAATCCTAAATGCGAATTGGTGTTATGTCCAAGATATAAGGACAAATTGTTTATTAATTAAGATAAAAATTGCTTAATAAAATACAGAATCAAATATAAATCAATTTAATTATTGAATTAACTTAGCCGACGGATAAGATAATATTTTGACCGATAACGTGATAAATTAGTCTACCTAATAATGTGGAATAGAAGGCATTAAAATCGAATTACTGTAATCAAATAATTCTGTTTGCATAATCCAGAGATAAATTGCAGCCAATAAATTACCGCAATGCAATCAACTGATAGAGTAATAACGTTATTATGATGAGTTAATCGAGGTCTTTTGCAACAACAAACGCAAACGCAAACATTTGACGTCATGTGCTTTCGTTGATTGGTATATCGCAATAGTCTGCGTTTGCGTTGTTGTTGCAAACATCTCGACTATTTTCATACATTCATCCAACAGCGGCCACGCCACGGATAGAGCCAAGACTTTTTAATTATAATCAACCTGTAATAAAATAATCCAGATCTGTGACCACCTAATTGACCACCATTATTAAATCTCACTGAGACAAGATTGTATGATGTTGATACGGTTGCAGTCCAAGCTGAACTCAATGGGCTAATATACAGTTCAAAAAAAGTAAGTCCCCCCTGAAAAATGTGCGTTTTTCTAGAGAAGTTAGCCTCCTTAACTTGTTACAAAAATGTAAAATGTACACGGTAATGTTACACATTTAATGGGCAAAAAAGTTTCACACAGCAGTTAACCTTCTCCCTGAAATTACGTCATTTATTAAATTTGATGACAAATAAATAATTACACTTTCTTGCATAGGGCTTAAACAAACGAGAAAATCAAGTTTTGAAGATTTTTTTAAAGATTCTTTTTCCCCTATAATTTTCGTTACTGAACATCTGATTCCCATAAATTTGGTACCACAGGATAGCTTAGAGTTTCTTCTTTCCATTGGTATCAAATTAAGTACCAACATTCTCATTATGACGTCACTATGACGTCATAAGTTGAGGAAGGTATAAAAATACTGGATATAGGGTGGAAGATTGATATTTCGCAATATTACTGACTCAAAAAAATGTAGCACTAAAACTCTCTGAGTATAAAACTAGTCATATCCCATTAAAGAGAGCAAAAACCGTGTGAACTAGGAACTATTCAAACTTTTTTTGTGAAAAAACAATTTTCCCCTATTCTACACTGTACTATGGAAATTGACAATTTTGCTGACATGTGAACTTTATAACGTCAGTCTGACGTAATTCTAGGCATGTTGGTACTCGTTTTGGTAGCAATGGAAAGAAGATGACCATAGCTATCCATTGGTACCAAAATCAAGTGTCTGTGGTATTCCTGTGTTGTACTAGGCATGTTGGTACTTTTGTTAAATCCTATGGACGAAAGTGTCATTTTTAATTCGTCATCAAATTTAATAAATGACGTCATTTCAGGGTGAAGATTAACTGTTGTGTGATTTTTTTTTGCACATTAAATGTGTAACATTGCAGTGTACATTTCACATTTTTTTAACAGGTTAAGGAGCCTAACTTCTCTAGAAAACGCACATTTGTCAGGGGGACTTACTTTTTGAACTGTATACTACTTCTTAAAGAGACATAAGCACATTTTGTATACATAGCGACCTCAATTTGTGCCCAAACCGAGGTTACATATGCGTTAACCATCAACTGAAATGACCAAGTCCAAAACAGTCTCTTTGGGTGTAAATCAAGTAATTTTGTATAGAAAAACATTCCTATGCACTAGGATACACAACTAAAAAGAAAGAAATGCTAATCAGAGTTGTGTACATTTTCATTTTACACCCTTAGGGCTCATATTTATGCTCTCATTGCCTAAAGGTTCTCAGTTTCAGTACTAGTGGCATAGGTCTTTTGACTAAAAATAAATGAAATGGAAAGGGCGGAAATGATAAAACTAGGTCCCTTCTAGGTGGCTATAATAATATTCCTAATATTTTTTAGTGTTGAATGCAAGTCCCTAGCTATCCATTTCACTTATTTTACGGAATAAAAGGTGTGCCTTGGGCGGTATACGGAATTATTATCATTTCAAAATCGGAACTTTGTCAGCTACATTTCTATAACTTGAAAAAGGGTTTTGGGTGTGCAGCCATTCACTTTGAAATATTTTACTCAATGATAGTTAGTTAGTGCAACACTTTGATCACGAACTGATATTTCATCCTCAGTCAACATGATAAAGTACACTATTATTTCCACCCTTACAGCATCTATATAATATTACTTCAAAAGCTATTACATAATGACAAAAATAAATAATTCAATAAATTGCCACAGATATGAATACTGTAAAAAAAAGGGTTGCGAATTCATTTAGCGGCCGAAAATCTGCCTGACATAACACCCAAGACAATACATTGAAATTCAACTCAATAGAGTAAATCGACGATGATGGCAAATTATCTGAAATTTAAATGTATACATTAACCCTTATTATATGAGGGTATTTGCGATGCATTCGATTATTACCATACTTCATTGTATGAATACAATACCACACTGTGGTAAGATAGCCTTGATGACCTTGTAATGTACATTTAAAAATTCAGTGAGCTAGATTATATTCATTTTACCCATGAAACCATTGTTCATTACTCTAAAATATTGAAGGGCAAATAAGTATCATTAATAAAGAAATGGAAGTGGTTGACCTTGACTACAAGGCATAATGCGATTCTAACATTGTTTAGATACATTATTTGAAAGAGTAAAACAGAAATCTTTATGTTAAAAAATGTAATATCACGGTAAAGTGGTATCATGAGCGAAAAAAGAAAAAACAAGCAAAACAAAAAGCAACAGAGGGACCTAGACCTATCTTATCATAATTGTGTTATACAGGTACTTAAACAACAGTCGACTGCAGATTCGTCGGATTAAATGGAGAAGCACCTGCAAAACGTAAAAAAATGGGGGGGGGGCTAAAATTTGACATTTAGTACATAAGGATACCAAAGTGCATAAGGTTTTTTGCACTCCCGTTGGTGCATTGAGGTTCCACTTGGACCCCCTCTGAAAACAACTTTTTAATTATAATTTTTCCATGAGATTAATTGCTACCCACATACGTTATTGTTACAGAAAGAACATTAGGAAAAAAATATTGCTCGGTTCCGAAATTTGTGGAGAAACATTAATTTTCATATGCGCGAAAAGCGGACATGTTTTTGGTGCTTCTAAAATTTAAACCAATTTTTGCTTTGAGTTATGAATAGACTGAATGTATTATGTAGAACTAAAATAGGATTTGAAACATTTAGGGATTTTTTGTTGTTTTTTTTTTTCGAACATTGTATTTTACCATTCATTTCTACAGGGAAATTTATTCCCCGGGCCTATTTTAGGTGATTTACACAATCGAAATGTAATTAATTAAAAGCCACTTTCAGTGATTTGCTAAATCAGAAAATCGAAAAAAATCATAAAAACTGAGTTTTTTAAATGTCTGTAACAGGTATAAGTATCCTAAAATACCCTACAAGTGATGAGACCAAAGTCAACCTTATCAGATATTACATGTGAAGGATAAGTCTATAGAATTATCATGAGTTATTTTTAACCTAAACATGACAGAAAATGAAGAAAGCAGTAGTGTTTAAAGATGTGAATCTACATTCAATTGCGTGTCGCAATTAGTGGCCCAAGGTATCGCAATAGTTATGTAAGCTATTCCTGCAAAATTCCAAATATTTCGACTCTTTCGGGTGGATCACTGATAGTGTCTTTAATGAAAACATTATTAAATTAGTAGCATTAGCCTACATGCATGGTAACCATCAAAGGTCGCATATATATTTTAGGAATAGCGGCTTTGCGGAAAGCGTAATCAGACAAAGTTTGATTGTATCTAACACATGGCGACGATTATGGAGAAAACGGAGTGAAAGTCACCGATTGGATGAGTATATAATTGAAACCTTGCGGGCCTACAATGGAGCCCTGAGGAACAGAGTATTTGAAATTATGCTGCTTGGACATTTCATGGTTAACCATCACTCGGGTACTTCATCAGTAAATCACTGTAGGCCTAATGTCAGTGAGATATGACCTAAACCAGGCAAGAGTAGTGTCTGTGATACCAAAACTGGTTTCAAGCCTTTTGGTCAATGGTATCAAAGGCAGCATTCAAGTCAAGCAAGACGGCCTTATTAGCATCCCAGGCTTGAAGGATGTAATTCCTAATCTGGAGATTTTTTTTTTTTTTTTTTTTTATTTTACCATTCATTTCTACAGGGAAATTTATTCCCCGGGCCTATTTTAGGTGATTTACACAATCGAAATGTAATTAATTAAAAGCCACTTTCAGTGATTTGCTAAATCAGAAAATCGAAAAAAATCATAAAAACTGAGTTTTTTAAATGTCTGTAACAGGTATAAGTATCCTAAAATACCCTACAAGTGATGAGACCAAAGTCAACCTTATCAGATATTACATGTGAAGGATAAGTCTATAGAATTATCATGAGTTATTTTTAACCTAAAAAATGACAGAAAATGAAGAAAGCAGTAGTGTTTAAAGATGTGAATCTACATTCAATTGCGTGTCGCAATTAGTGGCCCAAGGTATCGCAATAGTTATGTAAGCTATTCCTGCAAAATTCCAAATATTTCGACTCTTTCGGGTGGATCACTGATAGTGTCTTAATGAAACATTATTAAATTAGTAGCATTAGCCTACATGCATGGTAACCATCAAAGGTCGCATATATATTTTAGGAATAGCGGCTTTGCGGAAAGCGTAATCAGACAAAGTTTGATTGTATCTAACACATGGCGACGATTATGGAGAAAACGGAGTGAAAGTCACCGATTGGATGAGTATATAATTGAAACCATGCGGGCCTACAATGGAGCCCTGAGGAACAGAGTATTTGAAATTATGCTGCTTGGACATTTCATGGTTAACCATCACTCGGGTACTTCATCAGTAAATCACTGTAGGCCTAATGTCAGTGAGATATGACCTAAACCAGGCAAGAGTAGTGTCTGTGATACCAAAACTGGTTTCAAGCCTTTTGGTCAATGGTATCAAAGGCAGCATTCAAGTCAAGCAAGACGGCCTTATTAGCATCCCAGGCTTGAAGGATGTAATTCCTAATCTGGAGATTTTTTTTTTTTTTTTTTTTTATTTTACCATTCATTTCTACAGGGAAATTTATTCCCCGGGCCTATTTTAGGTGATTTACACAATCGAAATGTAATTAATTAAAAGCCACTTTCAGTGATTTGCTAAATCAGAAAATCGAAAAAAATCATAAAAACTGAGTTTTTTAAATGTCTGTAACAGGTATAAGTATCCTAAAATACCCTACAAGTGATGAGACATTTCATGGTTAACCATCACTCGGGTACTTCATCAGTAAATCACTGTAGGCCTAATGTCAGTGAGATATGACCTAAACCAGGCAAGAGTAGTGTCTGTGACACCAAAACTGGTTTCAAGCCTTTTGGTCAATGGTATCAAAGGCAGCATTCAAGTCAAGCAAGACGGCCTTATTAGCATCCCAGGCTTGAAGGATGTAATTCCTAATCTGGAGAAAGGCTGTCTCAGTGGAATGGTGAGATTTGCATGCAGATTGCAATGGCTCACTAAGATCATGATCGCTGTATTACCTGACGTGATGCTGCCTTCTCAATCAATTTGGCAATGAATTTTATATTGGCAACTGGCCTATAGCTCTTAAGCATATACATCATGATCCAAAGATATCTTCTTAAGTACAGGTATACTGATAGAATGCTTATGCAAAGTAAGTGTGAGGAAATATGCCTGTCAAAATAGAACTGTTTACTATCCTGGTGATGATGGGTAATAGATATTTCAAGTTCTGTTTAATAAGCCAAGAAGGAAGTGTGCCCATAGTGCACGCCTTGCTGGGCATTTGGACAATTATTTCAGCATCTTTTGCAAATCCTATCCGCCTGGAGAGATTCAGCATTGACAGTCATTATTGTACATAATCTTTTCAACAAAGAAAGTCAGAAAATCATTGGTAAGATCGGCATCAGAGTTAGCACTAGGCAAAGCACTTGCATATGAATTCAAAAGACTTTTAGTGTTATGAACTTGTCCTTAGTAATTTCAACAAACAAATTTGTCAGTAAAAAAGTCACGTTTAGCATCAACAATGAGTTTACTGAATTTGTCTTTCTGAACAATAAGCGAATTTTAGTCTACATCAGAACGTGATTTGCGCTCAAGACTCATCCGAACCCGCCTCGCATGGTGGTTCTTACTATTATACCAAGGAAGGTGAGTCCTGATGGTATGCTCCTTAGTGACAATTGGGCAAAGTACATCTAGAACAGAAGATGCAATGGTCTCATAATAATCACAGAGTGTATCGGGATCATCACAATCAACAGTGACTGCTCAAAGCACAGGGTTTCGTGTACATAGACGGCTCGATCATTTATTCCAAAAATGATAACTAAGTCGAAGACAAGCGTTTAACTTGTATTAAATGAAAGGTAATTGTCATATAATTACCTGTGGGCTGAAACATTTAAAGAAAAAAAATCGTCCATGGTTTCAAAATGCAAGAAAACCAGCAAATTTATGAAAATTTGGCTGCAAATCCAAGGTGGCGGCCATGAAGCTATTGTTTTCCAGGTGCTCACAAAAATAGTAATCAGAAGAAAATTAAGTGGAAGACAAGCCATGGACATGTTTTATATGAAAGATAATTGGATAAGGATCAATTTAAGACTCCAAAAGTTGAAGAACAATTCGTCTTTGGTTTCGAAATCCACAACATCTAGGAAAATTGGTCAAAATCCAAAATGGCGGATATGCAATTAATGATCAGGGCCGAAACCTGTGAAAGCAGTGACTGTTTATGTTTAGGTCCATGGACATGTTTGCAAAGCCATACGTAGACAAAGATGTTTACAATCCCATTTATAGGGATTATCAACATGAACATTAAAGTCAGCGAGAATGACCAATTGGACAGGTAGTACAAATGTCATCGAGAAATTGCTCGAACTCAGTCAAGAACTGGGAAGTTAGAAGGCCATTGGTGGCAGACGGAGTGGGTCAATAAAACCGCAACAAATTGAACAGACTTAGTTTTGTCGGTGACACGAATATGTTCAAAAGTAGATGTTTCAAAACCAGTAGGGAAAGCAGTTAAAATTTTGAATAAAACACCAATACCACCATGTTCATCATTATTACGACGGGGATCGTTGATTAAATTATAGCCTGGTGGGGTACATTCATCTATGACAACTTGGTCATTCTCGGCAAACCATGTTTCATTTATAAACATGATATCAACATCATTTTCAATAACATGGTCTATGCAACAAAGTGATAAGTATGTACATTGAGAGCAGTAAAAGGCTGAGCCTTAGAAACCGGAATCAAATTACTAAGATTGTTACAGTTTGATCGTGGAAGACAATTATTGTCAGCGTGTCTAGTGCTATCTCGACACATTTGTAGGCAACGTAGTTCCTCATGCTACAACCGGAACCACTTCCTTATGCTACAACCGGATTTCAGTTTTAGTCTTTCGTTGCTGACGAACTGAATGGATGTTTCTCATGCTTGATAGATGGCTGCTCATCTGTTTTATTTTAGTTCATGTTAGCTACTCGCGTAGATTTTCGTTTGAGATCAATCTTTATATTTGTAATTGTTTGGTGTAATATAATCACCCGTTCTTTGGTTGTAGTTCTGCTGTAGTCGGTTGAAATAACCACCGTAGATATATCTGTAATGAATCCGATTTTCTTTTGTTGATCGACTGTTCCGAGATGAAAATGTAAGTCTGCAGTTTATCTGAAGTCTGTTTACTAATCCATGTAAATTGACGGACATGAGAAAGAATGAAATTCTGAGTGGTAATTTTGTCATTATTTGCTTGAGCTGGCTCACACCACCAATCTCATAACAAATTTGTATTTGTTAATTACTTTCGTTATAAACAAACTGTTAATGATCTGATCAATCTCTTAGTTCAAGATCTGTGTTTTAGTGAGATTGAGCTAAGATCCAGTTTTGGGTGCCATTAGGATGTTGGTCATTGAGTTCAAATCCTTATTTTGATTGTTCCTGAGTTAAAGTTATATTAATTAACTCTTTTATTAATTTTTATTTTATTTATTACGTTTTATCACTGGTAGATTCAATATACAATATAAGAATAGAAAACTATATAAAATATATGATATTGCACATTAATTTGAATAATTAACCAAAAACAAGGATTAAAAGACCAATGAAAGGCAGGAACGAACAGGTGCAAAGGTACCTCTTGGACCGTCCCACCAGAATACTAATTACGGCCGATAAGTAAATCCAAAAAAAAATCACGCGAGGAGGGTAGAAAATTGAATGAGACGACACCTTGTGCAATGACAACATGATGTCCAGGAACATGTGTCTAATGGATTAAAATCTTTCTCAAATTTGGTTTTATAGAATTCATGAACTTGATGTTTGAATGAGAACATAGGTTCAGCAGATCTAATACTGTAAGGAAGCCGATTCCAAATAGAAACAATGCGGTTAAAATAAAACTGTTTGTGCGATTCAGTTTTACAGTGCCCAGAAACCAAAACAAGAGAGTCGGTAGATGATCTAGTGGTGGGACGGTCCTGATTACTAGAATTAACAAACCACAAACTGGTCTAAAACAAGGTCATAAAGACCCAATTTACATTTAAAAAAGAAGGTTAAATCAATGATTTCCCTTCTGTAAGAGAGAGGCAATGTACTAATCTTAATGAGACGCTCTTTGTAGTCTAAGTCAGGGTAATGCAGAATAAACTTGTGGCTCTGCGCTGCACACCTTCCAAGATCCGAAGATTATATTTAGATGTGCCGCTCCAGGGACAACTAGCATATTCTGCCTCCCTCCTGACTAAGGCAGTATAAAGTGTTTTTGAAACATGGAGAGGGGCATTGTAATCAACAGTGCGTTTGATCATACCAATTTTTACGATTACATTTGGTGACAATGTTTCTGATGTGACTTATTCCAAACAAGTTTAGAAGAAATACTAATATCTAGGTCCCTAACAGAATCTGTCCGCTCAAGAGCAATACCATTCATTTTGTAAAAATAATTAAATAACTTTCCGGCGCCAAGTAACAGAAATGATTTGGCACTTAGAGATGAATGAAAGTTAAGATCCCAAACATTGCTCCACTCGTAGAGGGCATTGATATCTTTCTGAATATGATGACAATCGGAAATGTGTGAAATTGACTTGTAACATTGGAATCATCTGCAAATAAGGCAAAAAAATGCTGGGCATGTCGTTTATATAAAGAAGAAAAAGCATTGGGCCCAAAATAGATCCTTGTGGGACCCCTGACACCACCGGTAAACCAATCAGAATTACAGCCTCAATAACAACTCATTGCTCCTCCCTGTTAAATAAGCCCGAAACCAATTTAGAAGATCAGAATGAAACCCATATGAACGTAACTTATGAATAATAAGTTTATGTGAGACGCTATCAAAAGCCTTGGAAAAATCTAAATAAATCATGTCGACTTGGCCAGCATTGTCCAGCACAGAACTAACGTCACGGAAAACAGACTGCAGTTGAGTAACGGTGGAACGACCTTTAACGAAGCCATGTTGTAAATGATACAATTGTTCTTTAATTGATGGGAAAACTAATTGAAAATGTCTTCCATAAATTTTACCACAGACATAACAGGGATATGGGCTATATCATCACTGGTGTGGTCAGATTTTTTAAACACCGGGATAACATTAGCATTAACCAATCATCGTGGCAGGGTACCAGACCCGGTTTGTTCTTCTATTTGTGATTTTGGATTGCATTTCTTTTCGTTATTCACGTTTTGCATCCAAATTATAATTTAGTTTGTAGATATACGTTGTAGATTTGTTGAATCATACAGTTCATGCACTATTCATCAATATCTATAACGGGCATTTCAAGATCATTATTGTTTATTTGTCAATAGCTAGCCTAGACAGCCGATTTCCAAAATTTGAGTTGATTCTGAAGGGTGGTATTTTGATGTTATGAACAAATTGTGTATTATAGTGTACTAGAGGGCCACTGTGTTGTAATTCTGTCCATTAGGACAGAAATGCCAAATTTTTTTCCAGAGGGAAATGGATGCAAGCAAGATAAGGCAGACGAGGTAAAATTAAGGTTTACTGGTTTTTGCTGACATAGCCGGTGTAAGCTAACTGTGTTTGATGGCCTAAACCATGTGTAGGGGGTATCAGAAATATTGACTACTTTGATCTATGAATATGGGGAATTAATTACCATGATATGTGCTGATCTCCGTGCATTGGGTCGTCAGGAATTTTGTTGGCGATTCTAATTTAAAATCCAATTTAGAGATTATTAATGTAAATATCAGATGCTTCTTATTTTTTAATCTAAACATTGCAAGGTCAATGAGCTCAGGTGCTTGCTTAATGCTTAATTTGATTATTGGCATCACTTATACTTACACTTTGTTGATTGTTTAATTATTAAAATATCTGTTAGTACTAAAGACGAGTGAAGACAGGAAGAACTTTGCGTTTATTGCATTTTCTTGTACGCTAGTATTTTTTTACAAAATTACAGTATGGTTAGTTATTATCATTTTCTCTCTCTCGCTCTCTCTCTATGTTTTTTGTGCAGTGCTCTATGCAGTGAAACCCTGGTGGGGCGATAGCACTAAATGTTGCAATGTAACCTACATTGGACTTAATGTTACGTCCTTAAATGGATAATGTGGTCCACCCGTATTAATCGAGATATCAGCATTTCTTACCTCAATCTGAACCCCATGTGCGAGCCATTACTCGTTGTTCTACATATTATTCTTCTGCAGCAAATTGTGATTTGAACTCTGGCCAACAAATATATCATTACATGTAGATATCAAAACGATCGCCACGAATTATCCAGAGTACGAATAACTCCACCACACAGGACACACACACACACAGACACACACACCACACACACACACACCCCAACAATAGACACACACAGGGATGAGAGAGAGATGAGAGAGGAGGAGAGATAGAGATAGTAGAGGCGAGAGGAAGAGATAGAGATATATATATATATATATATTATATATATATAATATATATTACAAAGGTTATACACCAAAATGTCTTCAGAGAGGCTCTACTTAGATTAAGGAGCAATTAGGTGACCGTTCCATCTCACCAATTTAATTTCCTAAAAAATTGTTTCAAGGAGGTGGGGGGATGAGTATTATCATCTCCTCTCATCAGGGAATTTTGATGATCTCAAACAAAATATGAAGAACTTTCTGTTGGGGGCACACAAGGAAAGCACACGATAACAGACAGAACTTTCAAAAGCACGTAGGATCCTGAAGAAAGCAACATCGACTTCACGATCGACTGGAAGATCTTGACCCTTGACCGTACTCCAACGTTAGCAAACGGTGTATAAACTTGTGCCTAATGGAGAAGTCTTCATCATCTGCCACCCAGAGATGGCTACCTGAACAAGAGATCAGAGTTGGACTAGCGCATGCAGACATGCAAAATAAACTACAGCTCAAGAACTACACTGCCTAACTTAGGTCGCACGCGAACCAGGTCCATACCCACGTTGCGCAAAACCCACGCGACCCTAAACGTGAGCGCATTGTCTCACTTGCACACAACAGAACGTTCTTCATTATTTGTTTGAGATCATCAACATCCCTGATGAGGGAGGTGTTAATAATAACAAAATAAACAAACTTTGTAGGAATAAATTTGTGAAAGATGAACGTCACCTAATCATCTCCATTTTATATATATTATATATATTATTATATATTATATATATATATAGATAGTATATATATATATATATATATATATATATATATATGTGTGCTGTGTGGTGTGTGTATCATAAATATATTTAATTCCAGCTGTAGAGTGCGCGATACTAAAAAAAAGTAGAGCCTATGTAGAGCCTATGTAGAGTCTAGAGCGGAAAATATGCTTATATATATAATATATATATAGAGAGAGAGAGGGAGAGAGAGATGAGAGAGGAGAGAGAAAGAGGAGAGAGAGAGAGATAGTATCCATAGAATATATACACATACATAATATATATATATATATACATATAAATATTATATATATATATAAATAATGCAAAAAGAGTGAGGTAGCGGTATTTGTTGTCAGAAATATTCCCTGTACATCGATAACCCTATACATTCGAATTGTATTCCGTTTAAAATACCAATTTGATACTCATTCTCTTTTTTAAGAAGAGAGGCGGGTAATATCCAATTTTGGTCATTTCAGTGCCATACTGGTAAAGGAATGAATGCCATGTATGAGGAGTTCTATCGACCAAAATCTTATAACACGATAATGTGATGTTACGGCCCGCTTGGATGTGCAGTTGTTACGAGCCACAGCTCACGCCTCTCACTTATGGAACTTATTGCAGGTAATACATGGTTGCATATATATGGTTCAA
Source organism: Ophioderma brevispina (assembly GCA_023653785.1). Lineage (NCBI taxonomy): Eukaryota > Metazoa > Echinodermata > Ophiuroidea > Amphilepidida > Ophiodermatidae > Ophioderma > Ophioderma brevispina. Next base: position 16,309 of record JAMKCH010084679.1, on the reverse strand, counting down.
TATATAATCTTTGTTTAACATAAGTCTCATTAATATAAAACATATACAGTACATTGTTTCCAGGCGTTCCCATTGAAGGTCAATCTTATTATTATCATTATGGCTTATTACTGTATATTCAATAAATTATTCATGGCATGTGAGGTGGGGGCCACAACAACGCGCCCAACTCCGCTGATGGTGATTCTTTTGATATTTAATTGACTATTTAAATCAGGCTTTGATGCCTCTGAACTATTTTGCCAACCCCATTGCCCCCCAAGTGATAGTATGTGATGTAAAATTTAGTCCTTAATCGCGACGCTCCATGATACAAATATCTAAACAAAATGACCAAATGTGTTATGCAAATACCATGAATTAGCATTGTTATAGTGTTGCGTTCATCATATGCAAACGGCCTAACGAATTTTATTGGGGTGGCTTGTTTAAACATTTAAAGTAAACCTGCAGCTTTTTAAGATAACCAGGAAATAGAATTTGATACTGACTGTCCTCGTAATTGGAGATCACATGGGTTCATGTACAATAGTCGGATAGAACTTGGAGAGAAGGGTCAAAAAGGGTACTAATGCAAGTTTATAGACCATGGTGTCTGGTGGAAGAATCTAACGGGTACCACCTTGACACACAGGGCAATTTGAGTTACTGAGGTCAGATATCAGATAAGGGGATTTAATTTCTGAAATACTTCAATGAAGAGGTTTATGCAATGTCACAAATTCTTCCTCCAGTCTCAAGGAGTAAAAAATCAACGGTCATGTATCCGTAGGGTGCCTAATTAACAAGGTATAAGTCAAAATAGCTCAAAGACATTCCATCCAAGTCGGGAGAAATGGTTTACAGCATGCTTACACATTATTGCATATATCTCAAAAAGTCCGAAATTGATTGGTCTCATTTTTTAACCAAGCAAGGTTAAACAACTAACCTTTAAAGTACTGAATATCAGAAAACAATTTCATATTATTAAATTTATGGACTCCCGTTTTTTACCTCCATTTCACACGGTACAGGTTTAAGGTTTTGTGTCGCCTGGACGAATGATGATGGAGATGGATTCCTGTGCGCCCTGCTGTCAGGATGTTAATCTTACGTTAACGTTTTGGTGACGGTGTCATATTTCGAGAGTTCGGTCGTTAGTGTCCGTTCGGGACGCTAAGGTTTAAATCTAAGCGTCTGACGGATACTAAGTTCTGTGTTTCATTGTCCTAGGACCCCTGGTTTTAAAATGGAGCGTCCCATAGGACTGTTGGTTATAAGTCGTTTTTTTCCGCCAAACACTACGGTTTAAGTGTCAGAGTCCGTCGGACACCAATGTTTAATCTGAGAGTCCGACGGATACAATGATATTTATAGTATCATTGTCCTAGGACTCCTGGTTTATTAACATTTAGAACGTCCCATCGGAACTGTGTGTTATATTTGTGTTTTGTCCGTCGGACATTTCAGTTTAATCCTTATAGTCCGACGGATGCCGATAATATATTTCATTATCCTAGGACCCGGTTTTAAAATGGAGCGTCCATAGGACTGTGTGTAATAGTTTGTTTTTTGTCCGTCGGACACTAAAAGGTTTAAGAAGGATAGGGATCAGGCAGGGAAGTGCATAATAGGGAGGAAAATAAAGTCTGAGAGTCCAACTGACACTACGTTCAACGTTTCAATTGTTCCTGGCTCCCTGGTTTTTAAATGGTGTGAGCGTCCCACTAGGACTGTGTGTAATAAGTTGTTTTTACCGTCGGGACCCTAAGGTTATTAAGTCTGGGAGGCCCGAAGGACTTAAGTTTTAACGTTTCCATGTCCTAGACTCCTGATTTTAAAATGGAGCGCCCATAGGACGTCGTTAATAAGTGTTTTTTGTCCTGTCGCACTAAGGTTTAAGTCTGAGAGTCCGACGGACACTAATTTCAACGTTTCATTGTCCTAGGACTCCTGGTTTTAAAATGGAGCGTCCCATAGGACTGTGTGTAATAAGTTGTTTTTGTCCGTCGGACACTAAGGTTTAAGTGTAATAATGAGTGTAAATTCATATAAGCAAGTAACATTACTTTTCCATTCTTCTGTGAATCCTGCAAGTTCTCAGTACTGCCTCCTCAAGTCAGTGCTTCCGGTATCCCAGGCAATGCGATGCCTAACAAAGATCATCATCAGGTCCTATAATCAGCATGATTACAGGGGCAACACACTGCTAAAGTTCTCATCATCTGCCTAAACCCTTGACCTCAATTTCCATACTTGATTCAAGTCTCTCGATGCATATTTGTATTACCACAAATCTAGGAGATTTCTGAGCACCATCCGCCTGACATTTTAGGTAATTTAAACAATTCTAAACAATACATTAAATTAACATAATTAACACATAGGTCTATACTGTAAAAAGAAATAACCGTGCCTTTTAAAATGAAATACTGTAAAAAAAGGTACAGCGTTTGACTGTAATTTTGGAAATACAGCAAAATACTGCAGATATTAATGTTCAATTTTCCAGGCTTTTGTTGACTAAATTTAAAGGTGGAACTTTAAATCGAATTCTAATGAGTATCAACATATTATACACTATTATGAATTTTCAATTATATGATTAAGTACTTAAATTTACAGGACAAAAATACTGCAAATTCTACAGGAAAATCCTGGCATCCATTCTGCAAACACAACCCTGTAAAATACAGCTTTTACAGGATTGCACTCAAATTTATTGTATATTTTACAGTTTCATGTAATGTATATTACAATAAACTAAATTTTACAGAACATGCACCGTAAAAAAAATGTGGATATGTCTTATAAGTCAGTGATTTTTCTTTTCCCCACACATTCGACTTTAGGAAATTTTGCTTATTTCCTATTTTGGAGCTTGTTCATCCTAACTGGTTGTATACCCATACTCTCTCAGATTTGAATTCCTAAATGGGGGAAGGGTAGTTTATTGTGTCGCCTGCCGTAAGGCAGGAAGACACATAGGATCACTTTGTCCACTGTTGTTGTCGTCTCTTGATGTTGACTGTTGATGATATTGTCTGTTAATAATGCTGTCTGTTGGTGATGTTGTCTGTTGTCAAAATGGGTTGCCTGTAATATCCGCATACTTCGATGGATTTCAACCAAAATTGAGTCATAGGTGCAACATGTGATCCCTCATTTATAGATGAGGTCAAAGTTCACATACTAAGGCTAAAGGTCATGTGCGGTCAAGTGTATGATAGGTTTGAAATTGTGGAAAATGTAAAAATTGAAAAGGTTTGAAGGTTCAATTGGAACCAAACTTGGTTTATGGATACTACACGCAAACCCTCATTTATGAGATCAAAGGTCACACGTCAAGCTGAGGCCCATCATTTACAAACCGCGACCGCAGACGATACTAGCGGTCCGAAGAAAGCGATGTATTTTTTCCTTTGGTATTTTTCCATCATCGCAGTTGATTTGTTTAAAATATTTAATTCTAGTAACTTAATTACTTGTATTAGATTTAATTGTCTATTTTGTAACTCAATCAGCTATATATCCTCTGGTCCGAGAAAGTCTGAACTACTCATAAGCCTTCCTTGGAAGGTGGACTAATTGCCTGGGTCAGCAGATTTCTCGCCTATAATCCATGAATGACTATTGTCCGTTGTGCACTAAATTGTGCACAATTTTTAATTATTTTAGTATTTGTCTTTGTTGTACTTCATTTTGCAACCATGTGTGTTTTTCGTTTGTGCATTACAATTTTATGAATTGTATTTGTCGTTTGATAATGATATAATTGCTCCTATTTTCTATGTAAAGCGCCTAGATTCATCTGCATTACGACCTTAATTTCGACCACAAGGGGAAAAACGCTATTCATATGTACTCATTAATACGTTAGGGAGAGAAACTCTTTCCCCCTAACGTCATGTATTGTTTGCGCTTTATTCCGTAAAAGGATATGAATATTAATTTTATGCAAATTAGTTCTAATCTACTAGAATAACAACATATATGAATATTAATTAATTTGAATAACTATAAGAGCTCATTATGACCCACTGAATAATTCAATTTTCCCCCATGGTTGTTTTAGTGTTATTATTATTATTATTACTGATTGATTCGTCGGACTTCCATATTTAAACCTTGGTGTCCGACGGACTCTTAGATTTAAATCTTGGTGTCCAACGGACTCTCACACTTAAACCTTAGTGTCCGACGGACAAAACAACTTATTACACACAGTCCTATGGGACGCTCCATTTTAAAACCAGGAGTCCTAAGACAATGACACGTTGAACTTAGTGTCCGTCGGACTCTCAGACTTAAACCTTAGTGTCCGACGGACAAACACAACTTATGACACCAGAATTCGGAAATTGCTTGATGATTTTACACCCATTATCTTTGTGCATAAATTGTAATTTGAGAAACTTCTTTGAGCTACTTTGTGAACTTGGGTTGACATGATAGTCTGATAGTCTATAACGAAGAATGTGGTTACTTTGTTCAATATATCATATAAAACTAGTGCATTTTCTCCCCGTTTGTGACCTTTGATCCATGTATGTGACCTTTGACCTCATATTTGTTCTGTTCTCAGGTCAGCTGTCCTTTTGACCAAATTTGGTGGTCATAGTGCATTTCTTCGTAAATTGACCTCGAAGTGACCTATGACTTTTTTGGGTCACTCTGAAACTCTGCAAAGAAAGGTCAGGTAGTCCTCCTTACCTTCATGTAAAATATCAGCCCCGTATGTCAAAGCATAACGAAACGCAGAGCCGTACAGACAGACTCGCAGACAGGCAGATCTCATTTTAGTAGTATAGATATTACATTATATAGTGTGCTTTGACAGATTGGACTGGTATTTTGGAAAAAGTGCCCCATTCCAAGAAAAGCGACTTTTAGAATATAACACAAAGGTTTATTTCCATATGATATAATTAAGTGCATGAAAATGAAAAATGAAAACTGGCCAAATCACATTGGTACAAAGTAACATCAGGAACAACGATGCCATTTTACAGACGCATAAGTGAAAGGGCGTTTTTGCCCCAGATCATGTGTTGACAGCAGGTTTCAGAGACTGGGCGGTTTCAGAGATTGTTTTCGACTGAAACCTGCTGTCCTACCGGACAATTTTATAGGTAGGACACTCAGTTTCTTTACAGGGATCGAAATCTTAAAATCCAATGCCAATAAATCTTGGATCATAGATGCAACATGGGCACTTTTATAAGTTTGAAGGTCATCTCTGGTCAAGTTACGGTAAACGCTTGGCGAAACCAAAGCTCCGCTGATTGGCATTTGCTTAACCTTTTTTTCGAAAGCAAAAGCAGTAGTTAAACTCGCCATAACTAGCGATAGCCACACTTGGAATGGTCCAAGTATCGAAGCTAGGGCAAACAAATCTATTTTTAAGCTCGTGAACCGATATCCAAGGGGATAGTGGACACGATGTACCCATGTTTTTAAACAATTTTAATTTCAATGATGACATGTCCTCACAGCGAGGACTTCAAAAATCTTTTTTGAAATCCATTAATACCTTTTGCATATATTCATGCTATATTAATTTTTTTCTAGCCGTTGATTGATTTATTTTCGATTACTACGGCATGCATTCGTCAACTCGTCATGGTTTCTTATTTCTAGCAGTTTATTGAATATGTTTCCAATAAAAGTGGACACGCTCTTTGTCACTTCAAATCACAAACAACAACATCTGAAGAAAAACACTTAATTTCGTTTCTAAATTTCTAAAGATTTCACAAAAACAAAGCCTGAAGGGCCTTGTTAAACAAACAATTGCATTGGACCTGGTCGTTGAATATTGGTTACAATTTCACATTTTAGAATAAAAGAACCACATGTTTTGTTTGACGGAATATACTGATCGATTAATAACTGATAACAGAGTTGTCCAACATCTACGGCAAATCTAGAACGACAGGTCTTTAGAGGAAATTTCAAGGTCGAAGGTCATCTTAGTTGAAGTCACACAAATTCATCATTCTAATTGACCGACATAGCGACGCGTTGTAAAATCTCAGCAACGCATTATGGAATTTCCACAACGCGTTGTGATGGTGTGATGACCCTTATGGCTTGTGGGCCTTCAAAACGCGTTGTGGAACCTAACAATGCATTGTGAAAGCTCGCAACACGTTTGGAAGGCTCGCAACGCGTTTTGAGATCCAAATCGCGTTTCTAGATACTTCGCAATGCGTTGTGGTCTACTTTTTTTAAATACGTCAACGAAATTTATCATTTGAATTGGTCGACACCGCAACGCGTTGTGAAATTTCAGCAACTAGTTGTGGATTTCTCACAATGCTTACGGTCATAATTTGTGGAGTCTTATGGATTGGCATAGAGGTCCAGATCATAAAAAATGCACTTTTTTATTATTTTTAACTTCCATCCACAGAGACACGCAACTTCTACACACTCATATGCACCAATACAAGTTACTTAACAATGACTACATGAATTACATTGTATAAATGAGTGATGTTTTACAAGCGTACCAGAAAATCTATACCTCACCATATATAAGGTACAAAACAGGTGTTATAATCCAAGCTTCATTGTTTATAGCTTAATGATAGGAAATAGGATAATTGCCACGGAGCAGCCCATCGACATTAATTCCTTTTGATAAGATGACGACACCGAGCATCATGAGTTCTGGAGCAAGGACCGGTTCACCCTCATCGTTCATCCCATACTTTAAATTTGACAACCCTTTGGTAGTTAGTATGGAACCTCTACATCAATGTAGGTAATTGTGTCTCAAATTGTGGCACTTTTTTTCAATAGGAACCCTTTTAAGTTTACACAGGGGTCAAACATTTAAAATGCTCCAATCATGAGGATAGGTATGCCATAGTTGTCCCGTCAATCATGGATCACTGAAAACATCAACCGGTAGTTTTTACTAATAAAAACCTTGTTAAAACTATGTCTAGTTTTACTAATTGATGGTTTGTTAGTCACGCTCACTATTTTACATTATTGGTAAAAAGCTTTATGAGTTTATTTTAAATCGTTTTGGCAACAACTCACAGAGTTTTCTGACACGAGAAGAATTTCGTTAAACTGAATTTAAAGTTGGTAAGGCCGCTTTACTCGTTGCTAACTATTTTTTTGTAATTCTACTAACTTATAAATTCGAAAACGTGTCTATTTTACTCGTTTGGGTTCATTGGGGCCGTTTTTCACTAATTTTAACTAGTTTAATATAGTTGTACAATTAGCATCTACAATTAATGCTGTAAACACCACAGTTTTGGGGTCCATGCAGGCTATCCAAAGCGACACAACACGTCAGAAAGAGGCTGATAGATTCAACTAAGGAATCACACACAAATTATACACACATGTACAACGTATTATTGTTTGTGTGCCTAACTGTTCTAAGCATGTCATGGAGCACAGAATCATCGTGATCTTACCATGATACCTGGGTCTAACGTTTAGCCTGGGGGGATCCCTATCAGTGGTGCCGGTCCTGGAGTTATGGCATAGTACACTATACCGCAGTAGGCCCATGCGCGCCGGGTTCATCTCATAAGCTCAATGCCGATAAAATGAACAGGATCCAGCCAAGTGGATAAGACATGTGTAAGTTGCAACACTCAGCATTTAATTTGTGTGAATCTTATTACGCCTAACCTGCCTAAAATTACCTGGTTTTCATCGCTTTGGAGAGCCCCACACAACCGCGGCTGTACAGCGCAGACTTCAGGTACATTTGCTAACTTGTGTTTGTCATGTGACTCAGTGGCGGGAACACGAAAGTTCGTAAAACAGTTAGTAGAAACTGATTGGTTGGGCAGGCTTTACCAATTAATTCAAGGTTGTACAAACAATGCTTTACTAATTTAGACAAAATTGTAAAACTTGCAGATTCCTGTTAGTAGGAACTGCTAAACTAGGTTGTATTCGTTATTTACGATGCTTACGCTTTCACAAAAGTTGTAGAGCGGGTTAAAGAGCTCTAAAATATTGCTAGCAGATGCTCAACTGATTTGTCGTACTAATTTTTTTTTTAGTAAAGCATGTTCAGTGATTGTAAAAATGTATAGTTTGTACCATCTATGACCATGGTTTTGGAGTTATAGGGTAAAAATGGCTACAATTGTAAAAAAAGGTCAATTTTCATTTGTACAGGGGGTCAAAATAAGAAGTGGCTCCAATTTTGGTAAAAAATGAATAAAAAAACGTTCATCTAGCTTAAATTTGCGTGTTCCGATCGTCTTTGGGATCCCCCTGATTTACCCGGAAGTAGTATCGATTTTGATATCAGATGGAAGGCCATATTTTTCTCATTGTCGTCCTGAAATTTGAGCCCTCAAATTCATTTCATTCCCAAGACATAAACAAAAAACCGCCGTTTTAGTGGTTAACCATCAATATTAGCACAGTATTGAATAGGGTTTTGCAACATGCATTATTGCATCTACCATCAAAACCGCAAGTTTGTTTCCCACGGTACTTGATGGGGTGTATGTGTAAGTACCAGGCTCTCATATCAAGTAGAGAACACAATACACATAAATCGGAACAAGCACCTTTAATGTCTCAAAATAAGGAATCGTTTGTATGCATATTTATTATTTTATGTGACAAATATATAGGTCATATACAACATAATCCGATAGGCATTGACCTTCTTTGACCTCTATCTCGGTAAGTAAACATTTTAATACTAAAACTATACTTTTTAGGAGTCCTCTTTGCTCAGGCAATAATTTGCAAGTATTTAAAATATAATCAGAGCAACTTACAATGTTAACCTTTGTACAAATTGAGATTGACCTTTTTACCATTTTAGACCCTTATTAGCAATTTAGTACTTTTTACCCTTTGACTCCAAAACCAATGATTGTAATCAATAAGCTGACAATATCAGAAAATCAAAATGACGGGTTCATATTTCCGGACTGCTGCCCCTTTCTTCACGGAGGGAAATGTTAGTACAGAGAAAAATTTAAAATCGAGTCAAATTGGGTTTTAATGTATACTAACGCGTTTGTCTCTTTGTAAGGATTAGAAAAAGTGTATATTTGCCTGGGTTCCAACCTTTCGTTACAGTGGTATAGCACCATAATGGTTCCTACTGAATGCAAAACATCATGAAAATCAATTTTAGCACAAAAATCCTACTGGAAAGGTTTCTTTGACATACCAAAACACACTATCATAACAAATAGCCAATGTTAATTTGGGTGTCTTATAGTCACTGACATTTCAGACCATTTCGTGTTTGTTCTATCAATTTCTCAAATAATAAATCCATTAGCTTGTACAAAATTCCCAAAAAATCCCCAAACGCAACTTAAACCAAACAACGGGTATAACGATGGGGATTATCATCTACAACGTTGCAGAATGCGTATGAGATATGATCCCTGCAACACTTTTTAATACCTTTCAAGGAAACTATCCCATATATTTAATATCCACTCCTATTAACACACTACAATTATCTAAAACGTACAAACCTAGAAAACCTGACCGGTGGGCCAACTTTAAATCAATCATACTAAAGATAATGATTTAGAGAAAATACCGCGTCAAACCAGTATACTAAATCTTAAATCCACCAATAGTTTTGCGTATTGTCTAACGTAATCATATCAACTGGCTTGGAGGGCCACCGGCACAACATGACAAACTTGACACACCCTACATTATATTCTTGGTAGAAACAAATTCCCCAACACCCCCCTCATTCTTTATTGAGACTACAACCTGTCTAAATGGTACAATCAAAAAGTTTTTTGTTTTCCATGATATTCTAAGGACTTTAATAAAGCCACTAAGCACGTGAAAACCGAATTTTAAATGGTTTTTTGTTTCAATCCCTTTTATGTATAGGCAATCCTACAATGCTACTTTTCTCTTATGCTTTTCAATGGCCCAACACATCATTATGGCCAAAGCACAACCACTTTACGAACATGAAATCTGAAATTCAAAGGTCGGGATTATACACTTCATAAGGCAGAAAAGAACTTGCATATATCATGTTAACCTTGAAGAGGTATCTGTTTGAATTCGGAAATGCAATAATTGTGCATTCCTGTCTGAAAACGAACTTACACTCTTGCCTCAATCGTTTAGGGGAGGGGGGTGAAAAGGGCCATGATAGTACAGGAAACGCAGGGCGATTTATTTGCGCAATTCAGTTGAAGTTTGAGAAGCCCTTGTAACCCCATACACTCACATATACCTAGCAACCGTGAACAAATCAAACTCGTATATTATTTAATACTGAGAAGATGATTACAACCAATACATTGTACAGATCATAAATGATTGACTAAAATACATAGAAACAGTAGTCGGGACTTGACAGGCCCTATTATTCGGCTTACTTTCGCTACTCTTCCACTTCCTTATATTTCATGTATCAAAATATTATATATTCATATTGTATGTAATATGTTTTAAGACCGATGTAGTGATTGTGATACAATAAATCTGTTATGTTATGTTACATTCCCAATAGGCAGCAAAGTTATGTGAATTACTGCCGCCGATTGAGTGTATCTCTCAGATTGCCAAAATCAAATTGAAATAAGAGCATTAAAAGTCATGGTCCTTTCTCTTTACTGAGTAGTCTAGTACTTAATCCCCCGCTTTTACCAAAAAGACATTCTCTGATTGTACCATTTTTTGATCACTAAGGTGCAGATTGGTCCTTTTTATTAATTCTCATAACTTATCATCTATCAGTGATATACATTCAAAATATCATGAAGTCCCCCGTTGATATATCAATGATAGTTATCTGATATTTTGATAGTCTATCATATGGGACTCTTTTTTAAAATAGCATTGCATAACTATCATCTATCAATTGAAATATCTTTGAATAGACTTCATGATATATCACGGATACTTCTATCGATTTTTGATAGTTTAGTTGATAGTGATAGTCTATCATGATAGTCCTTCATCACAAATGATATTGTATCTGATATTTTGATAGTCGCTGATATTTTGATAGTCCTCATCAAATTCACCATGATAGTGTAATCTGATATTTGATAGTGTCACAGAGAATAAACAAGAGATATATCTTGTCGAGATTGATAGACTGATGTCTATCATCCAAAGTGATATGTATCTGATATTTTGATAGTCAGATCAGATACAAATGATAGTGTAATCTGATAATTTGATAGTCTGATATTTTGATATCTCTCAGATCGTTGATAGTCTATCAGAGATAGTTTTGATAGTGTCACAGAGTTAAACAGGATTATATTCTGTAGATTGAGAGACTGATAGTCTGTCATTCACACTGATAGTGGGCATGGTAGGCCTAATTCATTTCTTAACACAATGATAGTGTATCTGATCTTTTTGATATTCTATCAATCAAATTTTATGTAGAGTAGATATTATAAAAGGGTGATATTCCTGATAGATATGATGACTGATATTATCATTCAAAACTGATATGGGATTATAGTCTTAGATTGAGAGACGATATGTCCCTATCATTCAAACTGATGTGGATGATAGAGCTATCATTTTTAACCAACACAACTATATTGTATCTGATATTTTGATAGTCTATCAATCAAATTTGCATAGTAAAGTAGATATTATAAACAAGGGTGCTATATCTGATGGATTGATAGACTGAATAGTCTCATTCACAACTGCATAGTGGCATATTAGTCTATCAATTTGAATAGTCTATACAGATAGTTTGATGTTCCCCTATCAGATAGTTTGATAGTGTCCCAGAGATAAACAAGGAGAGTTTTGATAGTGATAGAACTGAATGTCTATCATCACAAATGACAGTGTATCGGATATTTTGATAGTCTATCACATACAAATGAAGTGTATCCTGCAATATTTTGATAGGCCTCTGATATTTGATATCTATCATCTAGTTTGATAGTGTATCATATAGTTTGATAGGTGGTCACATAGTATAAACAAGGTGATATATCTGATAGATGAGAGACGATAGGCTATCATTCACAAATGATAGGGGATGATAGTCTATCAAATTTTAACTGCAACATCAGGTGATGTTTAGTGTTTGTGGGAGGGTGTCCTCGGTTTAACTGCAAACTTATGTAGGGGTGAATTAAATTAACGAGTGTTTCCTCTCTAATAGTAACCGTACGTTAAAAAACTGTTTGTGGGACCTGGGTGGTAAAGTATCAAATGAGGGGTTGCCCATCAAACCGAATCAAGAAGAGGGTGATGCATCGTTTTAAAGAACTCCTCCCACATTTTGTAAACTTTCTATTAAAACGTGTGTTAGAGAGTGATGTCTCGTTTTAATTACCAGTTTATTATTTGGGGAGGGGCCAATCACACAGTAGATTGCGGGAGGAGAAGTCAACTATTTTGTGATAAACCACATCACAATAGAGAGAGGATGCACAAAGTTTATTACTTGAGGGAGGGGACCAATCACACAGTTTGTTGAGGGAGGATAATTAAAATCTTGTTCTTAACCAAATCAAACTGAGAGGGGTTGCCTTTCTTAAAGCCCCCCCCCCCAATTTGTAATTTTAACAATGTTACTATTAGAGCCCAGACCCTAATCCAAATCTTAATTCTAACTTGATTAAGATGTTTAATAAAATTCATAAACTACCAATCGAGAAAATGCCAAGAAACCATCTCTACCACATATTGCTGACCAGTGTTATGCATGTTCACTCCCCCTACTCTAATGAAAAACATAGTACTTTATTCATGGCGTATACGTAATCCCACACTTAAACCTCACTAAACAAACATCCCTAAAATTTGCAAAGAGCACTTGAAATTGAAAATAGCAACAAGGGATAGTGTTGGAAACAATAAGAGTTTTCTCTTTCAAAGTACTGTAAGATAACAGTGGCCTTTGCAAGAGGTGAACAACCTCCAGCACATTCCCCTAGAATCTAAATCATCATAACATAAATTTCTAAAATCTTTTACTTTTAGGGAGGGTAGAGTGTAAATCAAATGAGGGGGTGCCATCAAACAGAATCCAAGATAGTGATTCCTCATTTAACATTTTTAAAAGTACTCCCTCCAAAAGGTGGTGCTTCGTTTTAAAAAACCATGTTAACTGGCAAAGTTTACCTGTTGCAAGCATGGAGTTATAACTCCATGGTTCGTGGCGGGGAAATTAACAGCTGTTTGAGTGGTCCGTCTGTTAAAACTGTATAGGCGTTAAACAGCGCCCTCCTGTCGTTTTAGTCTATTATTGACTTCAATATCCGCGGTTTAGTGTATTAAAACCGCACTCTGTCATTTCGATACGGTCATTTATATTTAATACTTTTGACCATGCCTAGCCTTTCGCTCGACGTGCATAACATCGCCCTCCCACCGTTAAGTTTTTGAAAAACAGACTAGCAGTCGGGAGGAACTGCCTCGTTTTAACTGCAAAGTTTTACGAGGCAGGGAGGGAAATCAAATTAACAGTGTTGCTCCTCAACTAGTACCTCTGTTAAAACTTTATGGGACCGGAAATCAATGAGGGGATTCACCGCACTCACAATATTAAACTCCTCCGTGTTTAAAACGGCATTACCAAGATATGGTTAAGTTACTATTTTAGGAGGGTGTGTTCGTTTTACTGGCAACGTTTTTCAGGGAGGGGGACATTAAATCAACAGTGGTGCCTTCCTCAAATAGTCAACCGCAGTTAAAACGTTTTTTGGACGAGGGTTGAAAGTTAAATCAAATGAGGGGGTGCGCCTATCAAACCAGAAATCAAAAGGGTTTTTCAGGGAGGAGGTGCCTCCTTTTAACTGCCAAGTTTACTATTTCCGAGGGAGGGAATTTAAATCAAACAGTGGTTTGCCGTCCCCTCCCAAAAATAGTAAACCGCCGTTAAAACTTTGTTGGGACGGGGGGGGGAGGGGCGGGATGGAAGGTAAATCAATGGTGGGGTTGCCTCACTCAAATAGCAAAGCCCGTGTTTAAAACGAGGCATAACAAAGATAGGGTGTAAAGTTTACTTATTTTAGGAGGATGGTGTGGCTTTCGTTTTTAACTGCAAGCTTTACTATTTTAAGGGGTTATTTTTACTATTTGTGGGAGAGGGTGCCTCGTTTTAAACTGCCAGTTTAACTATTTCAGAGGGAGGGGAAAGCCAATCACATGTAAGTTTATGGAGAATTTTAAACCGAATCAATAAGTGATGCCCGTTTGAAAGAACCCCCCACACACAAACATTTGTACAGTGTATAGTTAAACCGTGTGTTAGACTAGCAAAGTTTACTCTTTCATGAGGGGGTATCAAATCTTGCAGTGAGGGGTGCCTGGTTTACTGGCGAATTTAACATTTCGGGAAAGGGTACCATATTAAAACATTATTTTTAAAACCGAAATCAAGCATGATTTTGCCTCCTTTTAAGAACTCCCTTCTACAAGGGGGTGCCTCGTTTTTTAACTGGCATTTTCTTAGCCTTATCGTTCGACGTGCCTAACAATCGCCTCCTACCGTTAAGTCTTTGAAAAAGACTAGCATTTTCGAGAAACTGCCTCGTTTTAACTGCAAAGTTACTATTTCAGGAGGGGGAAATCAAATCAACAGTGTTGCCTCCCCTCAAAAGTAAACCGCAGTTAAAACGTTGTGGACCGGAAAATCAAATGAAGGGATCACCGCACTCAAATAGTTAAACTCCGTGTTTTAAAACGAGGCATTTACAAAGATAGGGTGAAGTTTACTATTTTAGGAGGGTGTGCTTCGTTTTTTTAAAACTGCAACGGTTAATTTCAGGGAGGGGGAAACTTAAAATCAAACAGTGTTCCTTCCTCAAATAGTAACCCGCAAGTTAAAACGTTTGTGGACGGGTTGAAAAGTAAATCAAATGAGGGGTGCGCTACAACCATATCAAAAAGAGTATTTCAGGGAGGAAGGTGCCTTGTTTGAACTGCAAAGTTTACTATTTCAGGGAGGGGGAATTTAAATCAAAGCAGTGTTGCCGAGCCTCCCTCAAATAGTAAAAACCACCGTTAAACCTTGTGGACAGGATGGAGGTAAAATCAAATGGGGGGGGGTCGCCTAACTCAAATAGCAAACCCTGTGTTTTAAAACGAGGCATACAAAGATTAGGGTGAAGTTTACTATTTTAGGAGGGTGTGCTTCGTTTTTATAACTGCAAACTTTACTATTTACGGGGGTGATTTTACTATTTTGTGGTAGAGGGTGCCTCGTTTTAACTGCCAAGTTTACTATTACAAGGGAAGGGGAAAGCAAATCACAGAGGTAGTTAGGGAGAATATAACCGAATCAATAGAGTGAGGCCTCGTTTGAAAGACCCCCCACCACACACAAACAATTTGAAAGTTTATAGGTAAACCGTGTTTAGACTGCAAAGTTTACTCTTTCAGGAGGGGGTAAGTCACATCTTGCAGTGATGGGTGCCTCGTTTTAACTGCGAAGTTTAACCATTTCAGGGAAGGTAAACCATAGTTAAACGTTAATTTTAAAAAACAATCAGAATAGAGTGTTGCTCCTTTTAAAGAACTCCTCTCCTACAAGGGGGTGCCCTCGGTTTAAACTGACTGCAAATGTTACTTCAGGTTTTACTACAAAGTTTACTATTGTTAAAACTTTGTGGGACGGAGTGGAAAGGAAATCAATGAGGGGGTGCTATCACTCGACTCCAGAATAGAGTGATGCCTCATTTTAAAGAACTCCCTCCAAAAGGGGTGCTTTACTGCAAAGTTTATGTGTGAGGTGTGCCTAATTTTAACCACAAAGTTGACTTCTATTTAGGGAGGGGAAATCAAATCATCCTCGTTTGAACTTGCAAAGTGTACTATTTTCGGGGAGGGGGAATCAATCAAAGAGTAATTGCCTCCTCAATAGTAAACCGTAGTTAAAACGTTTGTGGGGGGCCGGGGGGGGGGAAAGTAAATCAAAGAGGGGGGTGGTCTCAAACCAAATCAAGACGAGAGTGATGCCTCGTTTCAAAGGTTAAAACGTTTGTGGGAGGGGTGGAAAGTAAAAATTATGGGTTGCTATCAAACCGATCAAGAATAATTATCCTCGTTATCAGTACTCTCTCCAAAAAGGGGGAGGCTTCATCTTAACTTGACATTACTGTTTCATGGACGGTGGCGGGGTGGGGAATCATCTCTTGTGTGAGGGTGCCTCATTTGACCTGCCGAAGTGTACTATTCTTTGCGGGAGGGGGGAAATTAAAGAGTGTTGTCTCCCTCAAATAGAAAAATAAACCGGAGTTAAAACGTTTGTGGGACGGTTGGAAAGTAAATCAATAAGGGGGTGCTATCAACCAAATCAAGAAGAGAGTGATGCCTCATTTTAAAGCACTGCCCTCCTACATGGGTG
>JAMKCH010084678.1:0-44681 GCA_023653785.1 Ophioderma brevispina | reverse complement strand
ACTAAGAACATAATGGGGATACACCTGAATCGTCAGCTGTGAGGATCTGTGTGTATGTACCCCACAACGACATCGGTTAAGTCTTGATCTTATTACCAGCGTCTATGCAGAGAAATCGCTCAATCTATCGTGGTATTACTGTTGTTTTTGTTTTCATTGTTGTTGCAGTATTTATGTTTTATTTCATTTTACCTTTTCGAATAATTGGAAGAAAGTTACTTACATGGATATAACTATCTATAAACCAACTTATATCAGTACATTTTCTTTTACGTCATCAGTTGAATGAAAGATGTAAACTTATTATGGAGTAAGAATTACAGCAATACATAAAACAAACACGCGTTATAACAAGTTACTAGCCTAAAGACACTATTACAATAGTCTTTCGAGTTTCAGGTTCTGTATCAAGCTAAAGATTTAGGACATGAACAATAATGATGTCAGAAAATTTCCTTTTGAGAGCTCAAAATCTCAAGTTTTGCAGATAAAATCTCGCTACATGAGATTTTGTTTTGAAGACCCAGTTTTTGCCAAATTAACCTGTCGTTTTTATTATCTTCAGTGTAAAAAATGATACACTTTTAAAATAAACGTAAATTACTCTGAAAAAATGAATCCGCACCTAATTGCCAGACTAGAGCTTCTACTAAATGCAACCACAGATTACATTTATTTTCGTGCAAGATTGGTGTTATTTATATTTGCTAATGGAGCTGAGGGAGGCTGTTATAACCCAGAAAGCCTGAAGTCAAGTCCTTGCTTTATGCCATTTATGCCCTAACACTCATCAAATAAGCAGATTTCTTGCGTCAATTGCCAATACTTTGTAACTGTAAAGAGCTGCTTCGAAATTATCATTTGAAATTATACAGCACATGTAAATGGGATAATTTAATGATGCGTGAAGCGGCAACATTATTCAAATAACCCACTTATTAAACATTATTCAAATAAATCGCTTCAGCAGCGCAAAATAAATCGCTTCAGCAGCACCATGTCTTTGAATCATGTGCATTTAATCACCGAGATGCTGACAAAAGCCCACAGGAAGAATGTCTTTGTTAAGATTTCCGACTACGCAGTGATATTCTCACGCAGTGGCGTACCGATCTGGGGAAGGGGTGATAGTTATCGCCTCCGGCGCAAAATATCAAGATAAGATGGCATAACATTTGATTTTTTTCGTCCCAATTTTTGAGGGATTGCGTGCAATTTTGGCCTAAATGTGGGAAAATTTCATAAAAATTGGGCTAATTTGTACATTTTGTGCATTTGGTCCGGTGTAACACATGCATGAGCAGGTCAGCTAGAGGACTTGCGAATTTTGCCCCTCCCCCCCAGCTCGATTCCCTCGGATGCCACTGTCTCTCAACACTATGGTTTAACCTGTTTTTGCGAAAACTGAGTGGAATACAAGTAGTTTTATTTGTTGTGGTTTAGTAAAACAATCTAAAATAAAGTCTCTCTTAAGTAATATATCATTGCAAAGAGCAATTTCTGAAGGTCTAAATTAAAAGAAAATATAATTTGCACATGCCAAACCCAAGTTATACCTATACTTGCATCAGTTTCTATTCACACCAAATCAATAAAGCGTGAACAAAACCGATCCATTGGTTTGAAACTCATATTGTCAAAATAAAAGTTCGGCTTCTATATATTTCGTATATATTTTCAACCTATATATTTTCTAAGATCTGTTTATCTGTTTTGGCTGCCATTTTGAACTTGACGTGTGTGACAAATTTAAAATGTTAGAAATTGAACTATTGGATCCAGTGAGATATGTCGTCACATGCATATTTACTGATGTAGTGCTGATTCTATTATATCAGCTATGGCGTTCACTTTGTACGTCATTTTGCATATCTCGGTAAAGCCACGGCCCAGAGCTGCCATCAATGCATTTTGGCGATGTGGGTGGAAGCTAATTTGTCCAAAATGTGATTTTGCCATTTTGTATGTTAGAATGACACATTGACCTGCGTGAATGTTAGTTGATGTGTGTGTGTGTGTGTTGTGTGGGAAAGGGTGGGGTGAAGGGTGAATATGTGTGTATGTATGTGTTTGTGTGGGTGGATGTGTGTTTGTGTATGTGAGTGAGAGATAGGGTAAGAGAGGTGTGCGTTTCAATAGTTTGATCTATTTTGCTCAATGTTGTAGCCATATCGTGGTTTATATTGCATTTTCTATTGCCGTTATTCGTTTATATACATAAAAAAAAAAAAAAAAAAAAATTATGGAAAGGATAATATAAGTATTTATATACTTCAACTTAGCCCAAAATGAATGTGTTAATAGTTCATAAATAATATCTTTTAAAATATCTTAAATATAACCCCTTGAAATTTTTCACATGATATAATATAGGTGATGATGCATTTTTGGCAAATTTCGCGTACACTACTTGACTTTGATCAGCCATATCTCGGGAACCGAATGTCCGATTGCGATCGAATAAAAAGCATTTTGTAGATTACAGTCTACACAATTTAGCCATTGCATTATCTCATTTTCTGGATTAGAACAATTTTTTATCATATTCAGACCCCATACCCCCCCCCCTTAAAAGAAAATATAATTTGCACATGCCAAACCCAAGTTATACCTATACTTGCATCAGTTTCTATTCACACCAAATCAATAAAGCGTGAACAAAACCGATCCATTGGTTTGAAACTCATATTGTCAAATAAAAGTTCGGCTTCTATATATTTCGTATATATTTTCAACCTATATATTTTCTAAGATCTGTTTATCTGTTTTGGCTGCCATTTTGAACTTGACGTGTGTGACAAATTTAAAATGTTAGAAATTGAACTATTGGATCCAGTGAGATATGTCGTCACATGCATATTTACTGATGTAGTGCTGATTCTATTATATCAGCTATGGCGTTCACTTTGTACGTCATTTTGCATATCTCGGTAAAGCCACGGCCCAGAGCTGCCATCAATGCATTTTGGCGATGTGGGTGGAAGCTAATTTGTCCAAAATGTGATTTTGCCATTTTGTATGTTAGAATGACACATTGACCTGCGTGAATGTTAGTTGATGTGTGTGTGTGTGTGTTGTGTGGGAAAGGGTGGGGTGAAGGGTGAATATGTGTGTATGTATGTGTTTGTGTGGGTGGATGTGTGTTTGTGTATGTGAGTGAGAGATAGGGTAAGAGAGGTGTGCGTTTCAATAGTTTGATCTATTTTGCTCAATGTTGTAGCCATATCGTGGTTTATATTGCATTTTCTATTGCCGTTATTCGTTTATATACATAAAAAAAAAAAAAAAAAAAAATTATGGAAAGGATAATATAAGTATTTATATACTTCAACTTAGCCCAAAATGAATGTGTTAATAGTTCATAAATAATATCTTTTAAAATATCTTAAATATAACCCCTTGAAATTTTTCACATGATATAATATAGGTGATGATGCATTTTTGGCAAATTTCGCGTACACTACTTGACTTTGATCAGCCATATCTCGGGAACCGAATGTCCGATTGCGATCGAATAAAAAGCATTTTGTAGATTACAGTCTACACAATTTAGCCATTGCATTATCTCATTTTCTGGATTAGAACAATTTTTTATCATATTCAGACCCCATACCCCCCCCCCTTAAAAGAAAATATAATTTGCACATGCCAAACCCAAGTTATACCTATACTCGCATCAGTTTCTATTCACACCAAATCAATAAAGCGTGAACAAAACCGATCCATTGGTTTGAAACTCATATTGTCAAATAAAAGTTCGGCTTCTATATATTTCGTATATATTTTCAACCTATATATTTTCTAAGATCTGTTTATCTGTTTTGGCTGCCATTTTGAACTTGACGTGTGTGACAGATTTAAAATGTTAAGAAATTGAACTATTGGATCCAGTGAGATATGTCGTCACATGCATATTTACTGATGTACTGCTGATTCTATTATATCAGCTATGGCGTTCACTTTGTACGTCATTTTGCATATCTCGGTAAAGCCACGGCCCAGAGCTGCCATCAATGCATTTTGGCGATGTGGGTGGAAGCTAATTTGTCCAAAATGTGATTTTGCCATTTTGTATGTTAGAATGACACATTGACCTGCGTGAATGTTAGTTGATGTGTGTGTTGTGTGGGAAAGGGTGGGGTGAAGGGTGAATATGTGTGTATGTATGTGTTTGTGTGGGTGGATGTGTGTTTGTGTATGTGAGTGAGAGATAGGGTAAGAGAGGTGTGCGTTTCAATAGTTTGATCTATTTTGCTCAATGTTGTAGCCATATCGTGGTTTATATTGCATTTTCTCTTGCCCCGTATTCTTTATATACATTATGCGAGTATTTTGTTTTTTGAATGGATGATAACATTGTGGGTTCTATTCTAACGTTTCTGCGAAAGCTTAACTTGCGACGTCGTATAAAAGTCTGTATTTTTCAATTTATGATTTTCTTCATTTTTGTTTGACAGTTACATTACCATCAAACATTCCTTTAAGGCAACTATATTGGTTGGATTAATATCCATATCCTGTAATTGCAATGCTTTCTAGAAAAATTTACGTTTGGCGTTTTACCGACTACAGCTTTCAGCCTACCAAAAGAGAGCGACGCTTTCAAATTTTAAAGGCATCATGTGATTTTTCCCGGCAAGTAGAAGCAAGCTTCATTCACATGAAAATTGTAATTACCTTTGTATGTAATTTCCACGTGTACAACTACGCACCCCTCTCTTATAATGACCCACATCTAGAAGACGAAAGAGTAAAGTATGTTCACACGCAGTGACATCTTGACAAAGTCGCTGGCAAAACAGAGGATGGGGTGCTCGCCCGCGTGCCCTGGATCGACGGCGCTTGCCCCGTCTGCCTCGGTGCGGGTTGCTTGCCCTGTATGGGAAAGATCAACCCTTGCCAAGATGCTTGATCCAGCATTAAAAGCCTCCTGCCGGCTCATCACAGGACGCCTCCGTCCAACACCAACGGAAAAACTTATACATCCTAGCGGAATTGCTCCCCAGACATCCGTTCTGTAGCGTACGAGCAATGCAAGCGTAGCTGCCATCTGCTAATCGTGAAGCACCCTATGTCTGACAGATCTTTGCCAACCCGCCTTAAATCCAGAGAGAGTTTTTTCTAAAGCAAATGTCAAACCTCTTGAACAGTCTCTATGAGCTTAAGAGAGTCGCCTTGTGGAAAGAAAAACCTGCCATTGACCATAGGCGTAAATCCGGGGGGGATGGGGGGATATATCCCCCCCCCAATATTTTGATGAGGGGGGATGGTCATGGTCAATACGATCATCCCCCCAATGTTGATATCGCCCGTTCATGCGTTTTGACCAAAAATAAACCTCATATTTTACCATTTTAGTTTAAAAAAGGTAAATTTTCCTTCCCTCTGCGCGCTTCGCGCGCATTTTTGTTCTAATTACCATCAAATAATTTAGCGATTTCAGCTTCTAAATGACAACAATATTTGCACATGGCTAGTAATGGATCATTTCGGTAAACCCTGTTTCATTCTAAATGTTTCATCACCCATCCCCCCCCCAATGTCACCAAGAATTTAACGCCACTGCCATTGACCAGTAACATCTAGTGGTATTGAACCTGGTGAGCATCTCCCATCTGGACCTGAATTCCTCATGGGCTGAATGGCGTTGCTCAACAGATTGAGAACCAAATTGGCCTATCTAAGTTTCCTTCAAAGTGGCTACCTGGAAACAGATCAGAACTCTACTACCGCGTTGTCTGTGGAACAGCACCGCAGACAATGGAAAAACTCTTGGTCTGCCCACTGCCGGCAGCAGCAGCAAGGCACAGAGAAGGACTTGCGAGAACCAGTTGAGCGCAGACGTGTACCCATCTCCCGACAGGTGTCACAGGAGCGACCCCCGAGCCAGTCATAGCCTTTTAGAGTCCATCGGACATTGTGTTTTGAGTTCACAGTCCGAGGAAACATATTTCTAAAATTAGGAGTCCTATAGGGGACACTAATTTTGGATTTTCAGTGTCCTAGGGACTATCGGCAATAACACACAGTGTCCTATGGACTCAGGTAATAAAAGGAAGAGTCCTAGGACATTTGAAATAATGGGAATAGGAATATTTATATTACAATTACACACAAGCTAAGCGTCCCTAAATTTTGAGGGTCCGGGGAGTGTGTGTACTAGTTTTCAGTGTCCCATGCAGTTGGCAGTTGAATTACGACCAGTCTAGGGACCTTATGTTTTAAAATTAGGGGTCCTATGGATACTAAGTTTGATTCCCAGTTCTCTGGGGACACTGGTAATGACACGCATTGTCCAAATGATTGGACTACCTTGTAACAAAAGGAAGAGTCCTAGGAAATTGAAATAGTGGGACTCTGAAGTTATTACATTACACAAACTCAGGGTACCTAAATTTGGAGGGTCCGGTGACTGTGTGTATGAATACGTTTGGGTATACCATGCTGCCTGGTTTCATAATGCAAAAATCCCAGCGCAAAATGTCTGCTTGAAATACACACCATTAAATCCCTAGAAGTATTGTCTTTAAAGGGGTATTTTTTTTCCTTTTTTTAATGTTTTCTTATTTTATTATTTTATAACATTCATAATGACAGTCAGCATCATGGTACACACCAACATCAAGGTGCAGAAGATGCACATAGTGTTCAAATCAAATGGGACATTTAAAGGTGACCAAAATAGGCTATTCAAGGAATTTTTCCAACCCATTGACAATTTCAAAATTCGAAATAACTATGGAACTTCCCAAGCTGTTTGTTGCAATCAGTTGAGAATGCCGTGGGAATTCCCATGGTATTTGTAATCAACATAATCTTTGAGGTGTTTGGACAACGATGAACGAAAGGGGGCCACAGGCCTACAAGTGATAGATTCTTTGGGAAGAGTTTTTCTCTCAGTGGGTCAGTAAAGTCATTGGAATTCCCAAAGTCATCTTGAGTTAGCTACTCAAGACTAAATTATCTCTTAAGTGCATAAAGCGTTAAAATAAAACACATTTGGAATATTAGATATATTTTTTACGATTTTATTGTGGAATTCCTCATTGCTCTTTTGGATTTCATGATGGGAATCCCCAGCCCTTCTGGATTCACTATGGAATTCACGTGCATTTTAGGAGAAGAGAAGATAACACAAAGTACATTCCGAAGGGAACCAAGTATATTATTTATAATCAGGCTCCGTTGATACAAAGAAATCTTTGTATTGTACAGCTTTGGTAAAAGTTTTCTCCGGATGCGAATACAATTTTCTTTTGAATATTGTATCGCATCCGGGCATTTTGGAATGACATCAACGAAGCACTATCCGTTCGACTGGTAGGGGTGTTTGATCATGTTTATCAGACCGCCAGTTGGACTTACGCACTGTCACGCAAGGTTGGGGGTTTGAGTCAGCCCTGATATTTTAAATAATAATAATAATTTGAATGGCTTTTTTTTTTCGTATGATTCAAGAATATATGCACCGCTAGAAAATATTTACTCTCTTCGACTCGTACAATATTTTTCTAGCATCGTGGCAATATATTCGTGTAGCATACTCAAGCCATTCAATATTATATAATTATTTAACCCTCGCTATCTGACCCCTTTTTGGGGGAGTTAGGTTACACACCTCCTGGAGTTTCCACATGCACATACTTCAAATAAATTGGTACCACGGATAGCTTATAACGTACTTCTTTCTAGGGCATCAACAGTAAAGTAGAAACATGCAGAATATACGTCACTATGATGTCATAAAGTCAAACAGTTATGAAAATACTGGATATTTGATGCCACGGATAATGGATACTTAAATATTTTGCTGGCTTCAAAGTCATAGCACTAAAACTCTCTGTTTTCTTAGAAACTAGTCATTTGCCATCATTTAGAGCAAAAACCACACGGAATCTGATATTCCTAACTTCTTTTTCTTCTACACCTGGTTTCCTATGGAAATTATCAATTTTTGCTGCCCTTGGCGGACTTATTACCAGATCCCCACTGCAATCACTATTCAAGATCGTCCTAAACACTATTTCTGTCCCGGTTGGTGCTTGTTTTTGCACGCAAGGAGCAGAAAATACTAATTGGTAATTAAATAAATCTTTTGGCGCCATATAGTGTGAGATAAGCTTGCTCAGAGAAAGCTGAAAAGGACATGCATCAAGGTCTCAGAAGATTAGCTCAACACAAAGAATTCCATGTAGAAGAGCAATCGGGGCAACGCAAAAAGCCGCTGACTTTATTAGATCACTAGCAAACTTCAAAGAACTGCAGCTTAAAGGAAATGCCCAGAAGAAAAGCTAGGAAACTGGTAAAACCACTTATTTTTAAAATCCCCGAAGCTACTCATGAAAATGATCCCAACTATAATGCAATATAATCTCAATACAAGCGAGTTTTCCCACTCGACCAGGAGGAGTTCAAGACCGTAAAGATTCTCTAGGACATGAATACAGCTTAAGAATTGAAGCCGAGTGCGAAGATCTACACGGAATTATTAATTTTTTGCAACAGGACACAGGAGTTATTATTCTATTACCTTCATAATTTCCAAAAAACCTTTGGATAACACCCATCGAGGTCATTTGTCAAATTCCATGAAATCTGTAGAAAATAGTGTGTTTGAATCTGCGTATCTCTTGCTAGTAGTCAGTCATAGTAAAATATGAAAGACACAGTTGCCAGCAATTTTTACCGTAAAATGCCTTTACGGAAAATTACCTGGTTACTGAGTTGCCAGCATTTCGCGCGGGGGGGGGGTAAAATCATTTACGGTAAAAACTTTGGCAACTGAATTAGACCAGCATCTTTATACCGTTAATTTGTTGACGGTTTAACCGAAGTTTTCCGGTATTTTACCGTAACCCTTATTTTTATGGTTGGTGTTCTGGTTATTTGACCGTACAAGTACGGTCCCACAAAAAAACCGTAACATGTTGCTATAAATAACCGTAATTAGTTTATAGTTTCATCACCCTAAAAAAAACGAGGTGAAGTCTTTTACAGTGTTAAGAAGCAAAATATCTGGTGCAATCGGGCCCATTAACTCGCTCTCAAGTAGTTTTATGTATGTAGAAGTATTTTTTATGAAAACATTTCTTTAGAAGATGTGCTATTAACATTATTGTTTATTAATAAATACTTCAATGTTTTTAAAAAAATTTGTGGTATTTGACCTAACGTTTTCTTCAATACTCCCGGGTCACATGCCAGTATTCTATGGAAAAACTCAAACTTTGGCCACTTTTCTATAAAACGTTAATAGGGAAATACAAGAATCTATCCCGCAAAAGACAAGCTAATTTCAAATTCAACCAATAACCAATTTTCAACATACGGTAACACGAATTTTTAGTTTATACTATTAAACGTAAAGTGCATCGAAATGCCCAACATGAGATACTCAATAGTCGGTACAACCGCTGAACGTGGGCATTCGAGGTGAAACTAATGAGGACGATTGCCCCTCGGATCGCTTAATAAAAAATACATCACTCTTGAAATGTACTAGCGCATTTTGAGACATTTTAAAGCAGTTATCCAGACGAAAGGAATGAAATCGGCGCACTATCACCCAGATATTTGAGTTTTAGTAGTATAATAAACTATACCTTTTATTACCCTGTCTAGCGACGCCATTTTGCCACATTCGAGTTATTACTACACTGCAAAAACAAGTGCTAATACATTAAAATTAAATTGCATTTTAATTGAGAGCAACTAATACAGTTAATTATGTTAACCTTATAAATGTTTCAACTATAGCATGTTAAATTTGAACACGCAAGATATTAATGAGTGAGCAACACATAACCTGACATTGATTGCGTTTCATCTTTCATTTTAATACACCTGTTATTACAAATCAACACGTCACTGTTTACATTTCCATATTCTGTGCGATATTGATGTTTAACTTTTCAATACTGTATTAAACTTACAAAAACATATTTAACATTATTCACATTTTTAATCTCTTAATTTTTTCACAACTGACTTTTCTCTATTTAAAAAACAACTTCCTCTGTCCATAATATTACAAACATGCTCTTTAAATACCCAAATGTTAAATCTCACAATTTTTAAAAGAAAGTTTATTTGAAAAATGAAAAGACAAGTAAATAAAATTAGTTTCAAAGAGAAGTAATCAAATTACTAATAAATAAAAAAGTAATAAAATTAAAGTAAATAATTAAGAAACAATTAATATTAATAAAATAATTCTAAACCCACTGACTATTAAAGTGATGCAACCAAGACTCGAACCTACGTAACACAATCACCAGAATCACATTTACAAGAATGCATACACTAAACCATTACATAACCTGGTCGTCTGAAGATCTGCACCGCTAAGCCCCAGCGCCTGCTCGGATTCGGCCTGTTTTTTCCAATACCAAGTACCTTTCATTAAGTACGAGTAGCATATCTGTATGCTTTGGGACCCTAACATAACAGTACCAAACAGGGTCCTAGGACTACACATCACAGTTTAGGATCCTGAGACACTGCATCACAGTACCACTGGGTCTAGGACTACACAGCACAGATTAGGGTCCTAGGACACACATCAGTACCCCACAGGGTCCTAGGACTACACCGCACAGGTTCGGGTCCTGGGAAACTATATCACAATAAACAGGGTCTTAGGACTTTGCGTCATAGCACGGGGTCCTAGGACGCTTCGCTGAGAGGACCGCGAATTTTGTGATAGTTGTAACGAATTTGAGAGTCCCCCGAAATACAGAGTCCGGGTCCGAACTAAGTAATTTTTTTTAGGTGTCAGAAGCTCTGTGTCATAGGGACACACAGTTTCTGAATCTTGATTAAAGATTTCGGAGACTGGGCGTCTACGGACGCCCAGTCTCCGAAAACCTAGAGTCCTAGGACTTTCTGATATGTAGGATCTTAAATTCCTCACACCGGATCATATTTGAGAACCAGTGTGGTTTGGGCACGCTAATAAGAAGAACTCCTGGAGAGGGCTTGGCTTCGAATCCTGGTTAAGGGCTCTTTCTTGGCGCCTTCTAGTTTTCTTGTTTCTGACGTTGGTTTTAGTGTTTGGTTTGTTTGTTTTTTTTCAAAAGACAAAACCTTCTTCTCTGCCTAAAAAATAAGTTCTACCCCATAAACCTCTGTATTTTATATGTATCCTACATTTATACATATATCTGGCGTTCCTACATAAAATGGAGCTAATGACGTTAAATTCTAGAGCTCAAAGACAAGTGAAATCTTGCACGCTGTATTCTGATATTATTGATGTAAGACGGAAAGGCCACGCGAAGATGAAGAGCGTTAAAACCCGTGTCTGATTGAGAGCTCCAATTGTTTCTAGTAACCCATTTTCGTAAGTAGCATAGCAAATTGTACAAAAATACGACAATGCACATATAATAAGTGCCCTTAAAATATGGATCCACTTTAATATTATAGTAAATTTTGACAAAAAAACCCACTCTTATAATAGAATAAATGCGACCTATCGTAATGGTATGAAACTAAATCCATCCTTTGTTTGAAGAGTACCCTCCCAACACTGTTCAGAAATCTTCATTAGGATTCTTTGTACAGCCCCCTGCCAATTTAAACCTAGTCTTCAAAACAAAAACAGATTACAATCCATGCTGAGCTGGCGAAGCAGTTAATATTCCGCTTTCAACAATATATTCCAGGTTCAATAACGCCCAATCTGTGGATTTACTGTAATTCGGTTTTCCGACAGAGCTGTTTGAAGTTTCAGTCATTATGGCAAAACCAAGAAATTCAAAGGTCGCAATTAATTATAACAGGTAACTTTTACGTTATCACTTGAATTATTAAACATGAAACCTCTTATTTCAAAACTTATTATGTAGCAAGAATTACCGCAATACATAAAACAAACACGCGTTATAACAAGTAGCTAGCCTAAAGACATCATTATAGTCTTTCGACTTCCATGTTCTGTATCATGCTATAGATTTAGGACATGAACAATAACGATGTCATAAAATTTCCTTTTAAGAGTTCAAATCTAATGGTTTGCAGATGGAATTTCACTGAATGGGATCTTGTTTTGAAGACCCAGTTTTGTCAAATTAACATGTCGTTTTTATTATTTTCAGTTTAACAAAGGATACACTTTTAAAATAACGTTAACTACTCTGAAAATTGAAACCGCACCTAATTGCTGACTAAACTTCTAATGAATGAAATCACAGATTACATTTATTTTCGTGCAGGATTGATATCATTTATTTTGTTAATTAAGCTGAGGGGGACCGTAACCCAGAAAGCCTGAAGTCAAGTCGTTGCTTTATGCCCTTATGCCCAAACAATCATCAATAAGCAGATTTCTTGCGTCAAAATTGTCATGGCAAGTGTATCGAAGACTTTGTTAACTGTTAAAGAGCTGTTTCGAAATTGTACACAGCGCATGTGAAGGGATAATTTAAGATGCGTGAAGCGGAACATTATTCAAAATAAACCACTCATTAAACTATTCAAATAAATAGCTTCAGCAGAGCAAAATAAACCGTTCAGTAGCACCATGTCTTTGAGTCAAGTGCATTTAATCCGAGATGCTGGACAAAACAAAGAGGTTCTATATAGAAGAGAGGCAAAAAACGTTACGTAATCTTAGAAATTCATCGTCTCGCATGTTTGCCGACCACAAAGAAAAAAAAACATAGAGTACCAACATAGAAAGCAATGGCTGCCTCCGCTACTTCCACATAATGTGGGTGCCGCTTTACAAATACACTAATCGGTAGTGATACAAATTGATTATGTTTTAGAGGTGGCCAGGTGTAATAATAGTGCACCTGGATTCATTTGCCGCAGGACACTCTTTTTCTCATAATGCAATGCGCGCTTAGGGAAAGATGTAATCATTGAGGCGGTTATTTAAATCAAGACCACTGACGTGTCATTTCATTCGTTGTGGGCATGGGTAGGACAAATATTTAACCACCAATAGACACCCCACATCAACAACTGTATTTGGCGGATGGTTTGTAATCGAACTTGGACATTATGTGGTGGATACAAGCACCCAAACTAATAATTCTTCCGGCAATATTCAAAATGTCAGCGCCACGCACGGACGACGGTTTTGAATGGGCTTTCACCCCCTTGTGACAAAAGCCCACAGGAAGAATGTCTTTGTTAAGATTTCCGACTATGCACTGGGATTTCCCACGGCAGTGGCGTACCGATCTGGGACAGGGGTGGCAGTAATATCGCCTCTGGCGCAAAACATCGGCTAAGCTCCGGTGAAAAGCTGGCATAACATTTTAATTTTCGTCCCAATTTTAGAGGGATTGCGTGCAACTCTGGCCTAAATGGGGGAAAATTCATAAAATGGGGGCTAATTTGTCACATTTGTGCATTTGGTCCGGTGTAACACACGCATGGGCAGGTCAGCATGAGACTGAGCAAAGTTTGCCCCCCCCCCCCCTTCAGCTCGATTTCCTCGGATGCCACTGCCTCTACAACACTAGGTTTAGCCCTTTTGTGCGGTTGCACATGGAGATACTAGGAAAAGCTGCTTAAAAAAAGTAGTTACTAATCTTTTATTTGTGTGATTTAGTAAAAAAAAATCTAAAAATTAAAGTCTCTCTAAAGGAATATATCATTGCAAAGAGCAATTTCTAGAGGGTCAAAATTAAAAGAAATATAATTTGCACATGCCAAACCCAAGTTATACCTATAATTGCATCAGTTGCTATCACAGCAAATTCAATTAAAGCGTGAAAACAAATCAATCCATTGGTTGCAACCTTATTGTCAAAATAAAAGTTTGGCTTTATATATTTCGTATTATATTTTCAATCTATATATTTGCTAAGATATGTTTATCTGTTTGGGCGGCCAATTTTGACGTATGTGACAACTTTAAAATTGTAGAATTAATATTGGATCCAGTGAGATATGTCGTCACATGCATATTTACTGATGTAAGTGATGATTCTATTATTATAGCTATGCGTCACTTTGCGACGTCATCTGCATATTCCTTTTCGGTAAAGCCACGGCCCACAGCTGCCATCAATGCATTTTTGCGATGTGGGTGGAATTGTGTTTAAAATGTGATTTTGCCGTTTTGTATGTTAGAATGACACATTGACCTGCGTGAATGTTAGTTGATGTGTGTGTTGTGTGGGAAAAGGTGGGGTGAAGGGTGAATATGTGTGTGTATGTATGTGTTTGTGTGGGTGGATGTGTGTTTGTGTATTTCGAGTGAGAGATAGGGTGAGAGAGGTGTGCGTTTCAATAGTTTGATCTATTTTGCTCAATGTTGTAGCCATATCGTAGTTTATATTGCATTTTCTATTGCCGAATTTGTTTATATACATTAGTGCGAGTATTTATTTTTTGAATGGATGATAACAATTGTGGTCTTCTTCTTCTTCTTCTTGCGTATGAGGCAGCAGCTAAATGTGCTGTAAGCGTTGGAGCCAACTCACTGTTGATTGGTTGGGGTTTGAGAAATCTGTGTCCACCGGTGGACGAAAGGTAGGGCACTCGTTGAGAATGTGATCCGCAGTCTGTGATGGAGAACCACATTGGCAGGCTGGCGATGGCCGCAGCCCCCATTGGTGCATGTTGCTATTGAAGCGACCGACTCCTGTGCGAATCCGGTTTAAGGTGACCCATTCCTTGCGTGGGAGATTGCTGCCAGGTGGTAGTTCTGTCTTAGGCGTAATAGAGAGTTGATCTGGTCTTGGGGTATCCTAGCCGGCAGTTTCCACTTGATCTGTAAGATTTGAAATTGGGGGACTGTATAGTTCAGGCAGCGTGTCGGCAGAAAGGTTGGCGAGAGCGCAGTCTCTGTCTACCGAGTTGGTGTGATTCTTTGACAGTGTTATGCAGCAGGTGCTTGTTGTCCAGCAGGGCCTTATTCACTAGTTTGCGCTTGTGGTGTTCTCTCCGGAGTGCTGCAGGTGCAATGCCTGAACGCACTGGTAGGAATTCAGATGGAGTAGGACGGAGGCAGCCAGTGATGGTTCTCAAGGTCTCGTTGAGTACTGTGTCCAGCTTCTTTGTGTGAGAGCTGTTGCACCATCCTGGGGCGGCATATTCAGCAGTGTTGTAGACCAGAGCCAAGGCAGTGGTGCGTAGGGTCGTTGGGCTGGCACCCCATGAAGATCCAGCAAGTCGGCACAGGAGGTTATTCCTCGAAGAAACCTTGGCGCATACGGACTCGAGGTGCTGACGGTAAGTAAGCTGCCGGTCAAGCTCCACTCCCAAGTAGGTTGGTGTAGGATTGTATGGCAGAGGCGCTCCATTGAGGTTGATTTGAAGCTGGCGATGAGCCTCTTTGTGGTGTTCTACGTTTTCTTAAAGCTTACTTGCGGCGTAGTATAAATTCTGTGTTTTTATTGTATGATTTTCTTCCAGTTTTGTTTGAAAGTTAAATTACAATCAAACACTCCCTTTAAGGCGACCATATTGGTTGGAATAATATTATATTATCCTGTAACTGAAATGCTTTCTAGAAATATTTAACGACGAAAGTTCAGCCTACCAACAAGAGAGCGACGCTTACAAATTTTAAAGGCATGATTGTGATTTTCCCGGCAAGTAGATACAAGCTTCATTCACATGAAAATTGTAATTACGCTTTGTATGAATAATTTCCACGTGTAAGAATAGTAACATTTTAATAGGCTCTGAAAAAATAGAAGTTATTATTCGTTAAAATCATGTCAGCGCCCTTTGACGATATAAGTAGATAAAAACCACATTTAAAAATCGAAATACTCCGAAGTTTAGCAATACTAGAGCAAAATATCACGGATCTGTATGGGTGGGTGGATTATGCTCTATTAACATGATTGATGCTTAACTATAACACAGAATTATTGTGCCGTGCTTTTGCCTATTTTCTCAACGGTTTCTTAGAAAAAATGTATACATCCAAATTACACGTTTTATAAGAGTTAATCAACGAACTAAGTACCGATTAACTTGAGAAACAGCATGTAATAACCGCTAAAGGGGCCTACGCTATCATTTGACGAATATCACCAACCATGGCCAGACCAATAGAGAGACAAAAAGCACATGCAATTCAACTAAAGCAACGTTGTTCTGGTGTAGGTCAACGTTCAAGATGAAACGACATTAGCAGGTTAGTGTTCTTTTGAATATATCTCTAGTTCTTTATTTTTTACAGAATTCTTGTCGATATATTGCGTTAGGATAGCTGAATGTTTGATTATTACTCAACCATTGCTGTGCAGAGATAAGCCTATTTGCCGTATACGAATTTGACTTATTAGAATTTGTTGTGCTCTATCCGTTTTCAGTGAAATTTTAGGTTTGAAGAACATAGATATAGCTACACTCAAATCCCCGTCATTTTGGAAATCCTTGGTGAACCATTCTTTACCCTTGATTTGACTACCAATAACAAAATCTCGCTGGAGGCTTACAAGTTCATCCTAATTCATTGGCCGCAATATAAGGCATAAATGAGGTTACATATCGCGTATGGCAGGAAATTGGGACGATGTGGTGTGTCTAGCTAAACTACATGTACTCATGTAAAAAAAATCATCTCACATGCTAACTGGAATTGTGCTTCGATTAGGAAGTAATGAACGATAAACATTAGTAGAACATGTCCATAAATTAAAATGTACAGATACGACCTTCATTGCGTTCCAGCCTGCGTGCAATTGGGTGAATCGCTAAGTGGTGCTCTCATTACCGTCGAATCGAACTCGGTGATATACCATTGATGTACAGTGGAAACACACGGTCGTAGGCCGAGTTTTTCAGTGCATAGATCACTTAATACTTCAAAGATGGCTGATAAAACAGGCACTATCCAACCAGAATAGGCATTACAAAGGTCACTCAATCCCTTGCGGTCTTAATGCTATATACTTAGTGTTAACGTCACAATTGGCAAATACATGTCCCTGTATTGCCAATAATTAAAAACCATATCAACAATTAGTCATATTAGATAGAATTTTGTTAAATCAATAATCAATGCATAACTTTGCGTATCAATGCGTAATGCGTTTCCCCGGCTTGGTGTGCTAGTCACTTTTCTTTTTCTGTTTTGGATTCACTCACTTTTATTTTCACTTTGTATTGTTATGTTTCAGTTAAATTGTGTCCATGATGGCTATCTCTGGTGTTTCTTGTTATAATTTTAATGATTATAGAATTACCCTGCATCTTGATTCTTTAAAGGGCCATGGTCCGATCGCTAATAGCCTCATTCCCAGGGACCCCAGATGGTACCGGAAGTGATCAAAATTTAGGTATCACAAGAAAGCTACTATTTGTCTTACATACCCTGTGAAATCTTAGGGTTAAAGGATGTTTTGTGTGGATGTTCTAAACGAAAATGTACCCTGTTTACCAATATTAATTTTACACAGTACTCTATCATGTCTATAGGGATGACAAAATCAGGTTTTTAACTCTCATATCAAAACGGGCTGAAATATCGGTGCGAAACGTTAGAGATGAGGGTTTGGAGTGAAATTCATTCTATCAAGATGATCATTTTATGGGCTTAAATCGAGTCATCCTCCTTTAACAGCAGTCACAGTGGCTATAGTTGTTATTGCCAGAGATCAATCATAATAGCGAGGTTGCGGAAACTCATAAACGTTTAACGCGAACGCTTTTTCGAACGCATGTCTATTGTAAATCTTGTCATTTTTTTTTTTTTTTTTTTTAGCTAGAACATTCCATAATTAAAATGTACAGATACGACCTTCATTTGCGTTCCAGCCTGCGTGCAATGGGTGAATCGCAAGTGGTGCTCTCATTACGTCGAATCGAACTCGGTGATATACCATTATTTAAGTGGAAACACACGGTCGTAGGCCGAGTTTTTCAGTGCATAGATCACTTAATACTTCAAACGATGGCTGCTAAAACAGGCACTCTCCTAACCGAATAGTCATTCCAAAGGTCACTCAATTCCTTGCGGTCTTAATGCTAATTATACTTATGTTAAACGTCACACATTGGCAAATACATGTCCCTGTATTGCCAATAATTAAAAACCATATCAACAATTAGTCATATTAGATAGAATTTTGTTAAATCAATAATCAATGCATAACTTTGCGTATCAATGCGTAATGCGTTTCCCCGGCTTGGTGTGCTAGTCACTTTTCTTTTTCTGTTTTGGATTCACTCACTTTTATTTTCACTTTGTATTGTTATGTTTCAGTTAAATTGTGTCCATGATGGCTATCTCTGGTGTTTCTTGTTATAATTTTAATGATTATAGAATTACCCTGCATCTTGATTCTTTAAAGGGCCATGGTCCGATCGCTAATAGCCTCATTCCCAGGGACCCCAGATGGTACCGGAAGTGATCAAAATTTAGGTATCACAAGAAAGCTACTATTTGTCTTACATACCCTGTGAAATCTTAGGGTTAAAGGATGTTTTGTGTGGATGTTCTAAACGAAAATGTACCCTGTTTACCAATATTAATTTTACACAGTACTCTATCATGTCTATAGGGATGACAAAATCAGGTTTTTAACTCTCATATCAAAACGGGCTGAAATATCGGTGCGAAACGTTAGAGATGAGGGTTTGGAGTGAAATTCATTCTATCAAGATGATCATTTTATGGGCTTAAATCGAGTCATCCTCCTTTAACAGCAGTCACAGTGGCTATAGTTGTTATTGCCAGAGATCAATCATAATAGCGAGGTTGCGGAAACTCATAAACGTTTAACGCGAACGCTTTTTCGAACGCATGTCTATTGTAAATCTTGTCACAGGAGATTTGAATAGACAGGCGATTGAGTAGGTGTTCGCGTTAGATGTTTACGGCTCCTCTCAACCACGCTATTGGTAATCCTCAAACAGGCATTTGGTGATCCACAGCCTCGTCCTCCAACTTACCTAATAAAAGTTAAAAATTTATATCATTTGAATCCTGGGTACAACCAACCAATTTGAATGTTTTATATGATTAAACCAACGAATCATAGCAAGGAAAAGCTATGCCTACAGTAATGATAAACATTCTATTTTGATTGGTTATGATATGATGCTATATCATGTAATGACCCAATCATAGATAATGTAAGAAAGCTGATAGTCCTTAGTGTGTAGTACATGTATATACTTCTTAAACTTCGAAGTACAAAGTAAATGATGCGATGCTCGGCATTATTGCGCCTTATTACAAAACGCCCTTATACACTGTTAGGCGCAGTCTAAATCGCGCGTGATTAAGACACAGTGCATGATGTACGAACAAAACAAATCTCTTACACTGATGATACACAAAATACTGGTTTTATAAGTCGACAAATATCAGGCATTCCTTGTGAGACTCGTGTGGGAGTTTATTGGTTGCTATGTACTTCTAGGTTTACAGAGTTAGTATATATGTCTTGTCATATTCGGAACAGTGTATTTTTCTGTAGGGCAATGTGGTACGAACATTATAATATCTAATGGAATGTAAACCAAATGAAGGTGCTGCGATCGCGAAATCCACCTTCGATCATGAAATGCACCTTCAATTTTCAGTACACTCTAAGTGTGAAAGAGTGAATTTCGTTCAAGGAGTTAAATAAGGGACACTGCACACCGTGGTTTGGAAACATACTTTGATAACAATATCCCATTCTTTACGGAGTGAGCATTTCAATATCACGCTCATTTTAGAGTAAAATTTTACCATCAATGTCTTCCATTTCACACTTTTTTTATTATTCTAGGTAGAATATGGTTTATCTCGAAAGCAATCAACTCTACTTGTCCGTAATAAAGGAAAAATCTGTAATCTCCATTCTCTGCAAAGGTCGCCGTTTCATTGCTCACAATTTTTATTTGCTCGTATTTGCCATGTTTGCAGGTTGATTCACCTTCAATGAGATTTTGTTTTTAAGACCCGATTTTGTAAAACCAACTTGTTTTCAAACTAGATCGATATGTTTTTCAATTTAATAACGTTTAAAGTTGTAAGAAAAATAAACTTTGCAAATAATACCGAAGCTATGGCACTAAATGCAAATGCAGATTGTTGTTTTGCATAGACAAGATGTTATTGTTTTTGCTAATGGAGCTGAACCGAAATGCAGTGTGTAAAACCAAGTAGCTACTTATGTACTAATACACTGATTATCCGTGTTGATTTTTATGTGTGGTATTTGGAATGTTTGATTAATCCTATAAACAAACTTCTTAACATTATTGCGAATTTTGAAAGGCTTATATAAAGTATATTGAATTATAAATTAATACTACCCTTTTTTTGTTTTTGTAATTAATAATAGTTAAAGGACTTCGCTGGAATAAGAACAACTTATTTTGAGGTATCCTCAACCTAGTGGACATTTTTTTCTTGTTAACCGGAGCGAATTTTTCGGGGCTGTAGGGACTGTTGTGTTCCCCCTCGCCTACTACACGATAGGGTGGACCCTAAATAATACATTAATAAAATATAATGGTGAGGATAGTGAGCCGAGATTGGTACTAATCCGACCGCCTCCCCCCCTCCCTTTAACGCCTCTTAGATTGTGCGCATTGACGCATTTGCCCACCCATGAATCTCTATTCGCTATCTATTTTGATTTGTTCAACAGCCTTCAAACATGGGTGTCCTACCTGGATCAAAGCGGGCCGGAAAAAAACTCACAAAGGCTTGTATTATCGAAGGTAAGCCAAATGAGGGCCCTCTTTCCGCGCAGGCTCTGTATCTTCAGCATGTTTAAGACACTATCAGTGATTTTACCTCGAAAGATTCAAAATATTTGAAATTCGCAGAAATAGCTTTAATTAGGGACAGTCGGTAGAAAATCCTCATTTTTTTTTACAACTGAAACTTACAGAAAAGGAAGAAAAACGCCGTGCTCAAAGATATAATTTCCATTCAATAAATACGTGTTTGTGTAATGTTCGTGCGGACAGTAATGACGCTAAAATGTATCATTTTTGTCCCTTTTAGGTGCTTTCAGTCCTTACACTCGTAGGGGTATGTTAGGGAACCTATATACTGGTACAGAAAATGCAAAAATCTCATTTTTTTATGTTTTTTTGTTTTCGATTTTTCTGATTTAGCAATCAATGATAGTGCCTTTAAATGGTGTTATTAGGACATTATTTTATAAGTTACAAATTTTGAATAGTACTCTATAACGTGATGGAGTGTGTTAATGAGAGGCGTATGTAGCAGGGGACTGTAGTATAAGAGTGTGGCGCTTCCGGATAAAATGGTGCATGTTTTGCACACAATACTTTAGGCATGATAATCCATAAATTGATGGAAGCACGTGCCCAACCCCCCTTAATGGCCCCAGGCTTTGGGATTTTCAAGGTTATACAGGGGTCAAATGTAAAATATTCTGATGTGTTAAACTTTAAAAAGCATCACCATGGTGTTTGTCTGGTCAAAGATTCCAAAAAGGTATAGTTTTACACTATCTATGGCTTTAGTTTCCGGAGTTATGGGGCAAAAAACTTAAAAAATTTTTTATTTTTTTTATTGTTTCATGTTTTTTTCAAAGTTAAAAGTTGCTTTGATTCAGTTTATATGTGGTGCAAAATTTGTTTCCCTGCTTCAAAGGGTTGAAATAAGAATAGTTTGCCTTATCTGGTATGCCTAGTTTTCACAACGTTCTCCAACCAATAGGTCACGGGTCAATAAATCAATAGCTGCCAATAGCTTTTGACTTATCGCCATTTTGGTTAATAACCAGACACGTAAGATATTCACCACTATTCCTTATTTCAGTCCTATGAGCTAAGCCAACATTTTTGAACAACCACATTTGACAACATTGGAGCAACTTTTAATTTTTGACCCCTGGTAACAAAACCAAAATTGACTTTTTTTACCATTTTACAGTTTTTAAACCCCATAATCCTAACTAAAGTCCACAGGTAGTATAAACTATACCTTTTGGAATCCTTGAACCAGACAAGCATCATGGTGTGCTTTTCAACCAATCGAAACATTTTAGCATTTTAAACCCCTGTGTAACTCTGAAATCCAGCTGGGGGCCATGAAAAGGCGTGCAAGTGCTTCCATCAATTGTTTGATTAATCAGTATAAAGTACTTGTGTACCAAACTTTACAATTTTAAATAAGATTTGCCACACTCACATAAGACCCTGTTCACTACATCACCCACTAATGTCAATTTCATTGAAATGGATGGTAGTGGGAGTTGCTAGTACAGAATTAAAGGTAGAGTTGGATAATTGTGGTAATACTCCTTTTAACTTTCTATGACGTCTCCCCTCATTTGTTTTAAAACGACTATACTGGTAAGCCTTATTTGGAAAATCAAAATTTTACTAATAATATAAGATTGGGGGGTATTTAAATATTCGCCGAAATACCTTTCCAAAGATTTACCTTAACGTTACACACACATTTCATCAATCATGAACTAAAAAGGCCAGTTTGTTTTTTACAATTGCTAATTTTTCCTTTCATCAACTCACTCTAATCAAATGTTTAGTGGAACGTGATATGTAATATATCGGCTCTACCACTAACGAAATACTAGTAATGGAACTGAGTTTCATTTGAATAACATGATGAAATATTAATCATGTTTTTACGTGATATACTATACTTCGATAACACTTCAAGATTGTGTGCGAAGACTTAGGCAAACGAACCATAAAAAATTACAGACTAAAATCGGAGCCAAAACTATTGAGTTGGGTAACGCTACGTATCCATAAGTCATTTTGTTCGTAACCGCATGGTTTGTAATAACCGTTGTAATCTCAACGGCTCTGGAATATGGCCCTAATTAAAACGCGGGCACCCACACCTTAATGTCCCCAGGTTGGATTTCAAGGTATACAGGGGTCAACATGTAAAATATTCTGAATGGTTTAAAAAGCACACCAATGATGTTTGTCTTGGTCACAATGACCAAAAGGTATAGTTTAACAAACTATCATGGCTTATAGTTTTCCGGAGTAATGGGCACAAAACTTGTAAAAAAGTGGTGAAAAAGTCATTTTGGTGTGTGTACATGTACAAAAGTTAAAAGTTGCTTTGTGATTCAATAATATGTGGTTGGAAATTGTTTCCCTAGCTTAAAGGGTTGAAATAATGCATAGTTTTGTTCCTTATCTGCTATGCTTAGTTTTCACGTTATCCACCAACCAAAATATGATCACGGGTCATGAGAATCCAATAGCTGCCAATAGCTGTTGACTGTATTCGCCATTTTTTGGTTTAATTAACCAGACACGTAAGATATTCAAAACTATTCCGATATTTTCATTCGTAATTAGGCTAAGAAGCCAACAATGTTGACCACCTTTGACAACAATTGGAGCAACTTTTATTTTGTGCACCCCTGTACAAACCCAAAATTGAACTTTTTTACCATTTTTTACAGTTTTTTTACAAAAATACCCCATTAAAAAAATTCCTAAACTATAAGTCTCAGGTAGTATAAACTATACCTTGTTTGAATCCTTTAAACCAGACAGACACATGGTGTGCTTTTCAACACACTCGGAACATTTACGCAATTTTACCCCTGTGTAACCTTGAATCCCAAGCTGGGGGCCATGAAAAGGGTGGTGGCAAGTCTTTCCATTCAATTTTTTTGAATTATCAATGTATGAAAGTACTTGTTACCAAAATTTAACAATTTATCCGGATTTGCACACTCCATAAGATCTGTTGCCTATACAGTCACCCACTAAATGTCAATTTCCATGGAAATGGCTGTAGTGGGAGTTGGCTAGTACAGAATTAAAGGTAGAGTGATAATTGTGGTAATACTCCTTTTAACTTTCTATGACGTCTCCCCTCTCATGTGTTTTAAAAGACTACTGGTTTAGAGCCTATTTGAAAATCAAAATGTTTAATAATAAATAGATGGGGGTATTTAAAATATCGCCGAATACCTTGTCCAAAGATTTACCCACACACATTTTCATCAATCATGAAAATTAAAGAGGCCAGCGGATTTTGTTTACAATTGCTATTTTCCTTTCATCAACCCACTCTAATTTTCAAATGTGTAGGTGACGTGAATGTATATTATCGCTTACCACTAACGAAATAAAGTAATGGAACTTGATGTTGATGATGATAACATGATGAAATATGATAATGTTTACGTGATATACTATATTCGATAACACTTCAAGATGTGTGCGAAGACTTAGGAAAACGAACATAAAAAAAAATTACAGACTAAAATCCGGAGCAAACACTTTGATGGTAAAGCTAAGTAGTAATGGCATTTTCGGAAACCGCAGTTGTATTTAACTCGTTGTAATCTCAATGGCTCTGGATATGGCAATAATTTAAAACGCGCACTTTATACCTAGCCGTTGAATTTCGCGTCGATCCATTTCATAACATACACACCTCGCCAGTCAAAATCCAATACCT
Source organism: Ophioderma brevispina (assembly GCA_023653785.1). Taxonomy (NCBI): domain Eukaryota; kingdom Metazoa; phylum Echinodermata; class Ophiuroidea; order Amphilepidida; family Ophiodermatidae; genus Ophioderma; species Ophioderma brevispina. Next base: position 20,326 of record JAMKCH010084678.1, on the reverse strand, counting down.
GATGAAGATGATGTGTTGACGAACCGGCGCCTTAAGCTCTCTACATAACTGATATATAGTAGGACGTAAGGTGGCGGGCGACAGTTTGCTTCCTGAAAGAAAAAAAAAGGCGGGAAGTCAACTTACAGTTTGTTCATGAAGAGAAAAATGGTGATTTTGATGGTAATGTCTTTCAATCTTTTGAATTTTTGAACGTATGTGTTTTTCATTTGGAATATTTTTTTGCATATATTAGTGAACACGCAAACAAAAGGCTATATCTTCATATTAAACTTGTCAGCATATACGTGATGCGATCGGGAAAACCGCCACATGGTGGGAAATGGCAATTTATATTGAGTTTTTTACTCACTGCAGAGTTTATAAATATTACGTTGGATAACTTGTTTACTTTCTTTCTCTTTGATAAACACGTCAAAAGTTACGCCTTATACCAATCTGACAAACAAACTAAAGTACAATATAACAGGATTTTAAGCTATTTTCTTTATTTCCCCCAAAAGTGTCCTGTGCGAAATGTGGCGGGTTTTCCCAGATCACATCACAGTACATACTTGAATGTTTCCGTCAACGTTTCAAACACGAGAGTTCACAATTTAAATAGGGACGCAATATGGAAGAAAATAAAGATGTCCATTTTTCAAAAACACACGAAAGCAACCTATGATCAAACAAAAAGTTTTGACATGAATTATTTTGAAGTTACGGACCGTTTGCAAGGTCATGGGGAAAGTCAACCTAATTTTTGTCAAATGGTAGTTGTCGCCAGAACTTAATAAAGAATAGACACGGGTTTGCAGATTGGGACTGTGAACCCAATCTGATTGAAAGCCATAGGGACATATGGGGTCGAGAGTTAGTGGAATAGTGTTAAATAAATCTCCGCCCACTATGATATTGATAATTCTCTCACTCTCAGCTCTAGCTAGCACTTAGGAATTGGTCTCTCGCATTAGAACGGGGACATACTCTAACTACCTTTAATTTCGTCACTCTCACTTATTGCCAATTATTTATAGTTTTAATTCATTTGAGGCGATTCCAAAGTACTTCTTATTTTGGTTGGAAAACAAACAAATAAATCTTACATTTAAAGTTAATATTATTCAAAAATAAGTTAGAGGTCCCAAAACTACAAGGAGACGACCTGAGTTTTATATATAGCAGCATAATTCACACCAATGATCTCTTTGTTCAATGAAAATTCAGCCATTTTATGTAATGATTGAAAGATTAAGTTTTACTTTCGAATATTTAAGTAGTTCAAAAAGGTCGGGATGCAATGCATTGCCATTAGACTTAGCATGGTATGATCTTAATAAGGTATAGAACTAGATAGCATGATCCAGTGAGTAGTTGGATTTCATATGGCTTGGAAGACTTCGCCGGCGAATAGGTTACAACGATATGTACCCTCTAAAAAGTTTGATTAAAATTTTATCAATGTTGATTAAAAGGGAACAAATTTTTCTGTGAGTACAAGTCTTAGTCACAGGGGGTAAGGATTACTTATCTTGAATAAGAATTTTACTCAAAAGAAAGCGTTGTTCCCATGTAATTATAGTAGATTCAACCCATCGTGTCACCTCTATACTTTTCAGAAGGTATGGCATTGAATGAGGGGCATGTGCAGTGGGTGGAAATTAAAATACCACGCAAAATCTATTCAAATATGTAGTCTGATAGCAGAAAAAACTTAATTCTATGCTCAATGAAAGCATTCAAGTCAAGATAAGAGTATTTACAGCTACACTAACTCTCAAAACATTCTAATTGTATTTGCTTCAATGGTATTCAATGTAACGGGCAAGTTGAATGTCAACCGACTTTTGAACGCCCGTGTTTTGGAAACGAAGGAATACAAAGGTCTTTGCACACTCTATGCAAAAATGTCGTAAACATGAAAGGTCAGATTATCTCAATTCGTTCATGAAACAGGTGAAGCGAGCCACATACTGCCTCCTCTCCCAGCTAATCGACGCTGTCCAAAACTTTTCCTCTGGTGACACGATGGGTTGAATCTACTATAACAATGCGTAAAATATTTGAGAGTGTAGGATCGTTTCATTTTTTCCATATTTTACCCTCATATCATATTTTATTTTTTACGCCAAGCAAATAATACGATTAATTCATAAGCATAGTATAATACAGAAAATGAACTACAAATAATATTTTTATTACTGATATGGAGGAGTCCATCAAACTGCCAAAATGGACAGAGGCGGTTGACACCTACGAAAAGGTTGCAACTATGTGTAGATACATTGAATGAAAATACACAAGGAAATGGTCAACAATAATTACATTATATTATACTTACAGAAATGAACGTATTGTTGATATTGCATAATCATGTAAAAATTTCATATATAATTAAAACAGTTCAGAGTTTTGGCTTTTTTAAATCACTGGTCAAAAGATTCCAAAATACTGGTTGCGTCGAGCGAACGCCATTTGATGCAAATGCCGTTTTATTTCTATTTAATTGATAATTATTTATATTTCTTGTAATGTGGGGCTGAACGGTGCAGTGTTTAAAAAATCACAGCACTCCATATACATTTCATTTTAGGTGGATAGCACCATACTACAGAAAAAAATGTCCACCCCATTTGCCAATTAGAAAAAATAAACATCTGGCACCCAATTCCCACCCAACGTCAGTTTAGACTGATCTAAGCCAAAGGAAAAATTTACATTTCAGTGCAACGGTCAATTCAGAACAAATGACTTGGTAAATATTGGAATTACAATAGCAGATCAGGCATTTGAAATCTGGCGGGATTGTTATGCAATATTAAGAGCAAAAAATTAAACGACCAAAAGTGTAGTACCGCGTTCAGGGCGATTTCACCCAGGACTTTTATGTGCGTAGTAAAGCGTGGGCACGTAACCTCAAACAAAAGGCCAAACCGTATGTTGTGGACATCACTTACTGAAAAGTAAGAGTTATACGGAAGCAATGGGAGAGAAACAGCTGTAAAGGGTGATGTGAGGCCAATATGGAATAATCTAATCATAACAAAAAAAAACGGATCATAAGTCATATATCCCATTTGGGTATTACATGATATGCATCGGGTTGACATATTCGATGTTTGCTGTAGAGGGCAAATAGCAAGTCAAAGACCACATTCAGTTACACTTAGAGATTAGATAGAGGGTGCTTGTTCCGGGGTCGAAATAGAGAGACGGACAAGTACAAAAGTTGTAACAGTAACAGTAAAAATCGTGAATAAAATCATATTTGGCAGTTCCTTTCCCAGCTTGCAATTCACCTAAAAGAACCTGAATTAGATCTGCTAAAGAAAGTTTGCGCGATTCCAACTGGCCATATTATTGAAGTGATTACGTTTGCCTTAGTGAATTTCAAGGCTTTGATATTTGAAACCAAGAATGCTCTGGAGGATTTTCAAACACATTCCGTGAGTATGAGAATCAAATTTTATATCTATCATTTAACAGCAAAATGGAATACAGTACATACCATGACTGTTTTATAAGGTACAATTAATTTGTAACTATGCATTGACATTTAACATCTGAGGTTTTCACATTGTCTCCCACTAAAATCAGCAATTGTTTAAAGTTATAGATAATATTTATAATATTGCAATATTCCGCGGAAGTATAGAAAGGTGCGTACACCCTACACGCATCCTTATCATTTTATGCATCTTGCCTTCACTGTTAAAGGAAATATGACATGATTATGAATATTTGGAAAATTTGGTATGGATGGAAAGCTATAAGTAGATTACAGATAACTCAAAATAAGTTGAAATTGTCCACATGTGTGAGGATTTTGCCCAGTTTAATTTTCCGCCCAAGTAGCTTATCGAAAACGATCGACAAATACAACATCGCGGCAAATGGTTGATGTCAAAGTGATGACCATCGTTGACGTCGTTGTGACCATCATTATCGCAGTGTGGCCACTAATAATAATTAAAACACACGAAAGGAAACAAATATGTCATTTGTAACTTATGTTCTAATTTTATTATTACTTCCCAGATCCATCCATATTACAGTGGCAGCAATAACAATTCGAGTTCAAACACGATGTTTGGTCACCACTTTGGACGTCACGAGGAGAGCAATTGCGCTTTGGATCAAGGAAGCCGTGGCGAAAATCCGCCCGTTTTTCGTATTGTAACCTCAAAAAGCTAAAAATTAAAAATCCTCTATTTTGTTAATTTTACATCAATTGTATTATTTTTTTCGGAATTCGTGATGTATGTACATATATTTTATGAATGTAAGTCAAACTGAGCTTGACATAATTGACATATTTCCTTTAAAGCCTGGCTCAGATATTTCAAAATATAATTTTTTGTGTAATAATTAAAAATAGTCACCTAAAACTAAAGATAATAACCTCAAATGCACAATTCCAAAGTTTGAGATGGATTGAATATTTCGTTTTGATGCAGTAAACATTTATGTATAGTATTGCGTGCCATAGATTACTGTGTATAACAAACATTCCGGATCGGAATTGTATAACAAGTTGTGATTTCTATATGAAGGACTTCGATTTGAGCTTAGTTATTTCACACAGAGATGCATTGTGTACATGCAAAGAACACGATTTGTTTGAAAATTGAGGGCGCCCTCCTCGGGAAATCTCTGAGTCAGCCTTCAAAAGATAAATTTTCACCTGCTACTTTCCTCAAAAGGCTTAATGTTTAGTAAATTGAATGTGGGAAATCGCCTTTATAAGAAATAGAAAATGCAAGGGTATTACTTTGAAAGATAGAGAAAAAAATCTACCATGTCTATATGCGTTGCTTTATTTGAAATTCGGTAGTTTTCTACAGACAACGTGCTAAGCTTGACAGTTCATTTCCCTCAAGTGCCATTATTTCACCCAACGGAAATGCACTTTCTTCATTTTAAGCGTCTTAGCCATCAAAGCCATTACAGCGGTACTGAATCAGTTATGTTCACTTTCGAGTTCCAGCCATTTTTACTACATTGTGTTGTATACATGTTTACATTTGTGGAACAGGTGAATGTTGTAAACGCACCTGTTTTAAGAATATTGACAATGTGTCAATGTATTTGAAGCATGTGGTTCAATTCAAGTCCGTAGATCAATTGTAATTTACGGAAAGAGGGTGAACTAACACCTTTTTGGAAAAAGGACATGCAAATAAACGCTCTCTGCATGTACACACATTTCCATTATCGTATCTTATATACTGGAGTCAAATGTATTAAAGGTAAGACAAAAAACGTCTCGTAGCATTCAAACATCCAGAATCTAGAATCTAGAATCCAGCGTAATACTCCATGGGATCAAAGAGAGAAAGATGCTTGCATAAGGACATTGGTTACGCATATCGGCGAAGTAACTGATTTCTGCTCAGTTAATATTGTCTAATTATACCTTTCAATACTCTGGGATATGTCAAGGGCAAAAGTTGCACATTTGATTGAAAATGAATAAAATGTCATCACAATTTCTTTTCCTAAATATCAGTGACCAGTAGATGTACACCATGCAGCATTGACTCGAGCAATAATAGCACTGTTGATATCCAGTAAATCCGCTCGGTATGCAGAGGGTAAAGCACTACAAATTACTGTTCAACTGTATGGTTAATAACAATGGCTCTGTACTTCCAGATAAAATGATTTCAGGTGCTCATCACCAGATTAAGATCGAGCTAATTTTTTCATGACGCAAAGCGCAAGATACTCATCCTCTTTCACGAACAAATAAATCTTAGGCTTCTACTGTGCGTTCAATTAACTTTGACCATATATTTCATCATTTTATCGAAAAGGAAACAAAGATGAACAAAAAAAATCATGAAGTTGTTTGGCAGACTGTGACCTAACATCTTTGTGTAGAAACAAAACTTAACTTACAGTAACTTGTCGCGTAACCCCATTTCTTTTCAATTTACCGTGTTGTTAGCATAGGTCGCTAGACCCACTTCTTTTGTATTTTTCTAAATATCTGGTGGTAGATTGAATAGAAATGGGGTCCCGCAGTAAGTTATGGATCTTGGTTCTGCACAAAAATGTTAGGTCACAGCTTACCAAGCAACATACCCACCGTGAGTTTTGTTCATATTAGTTTCTTTTTTCAATAAATGATGAAATATACAGTCAAAATTATTGAACTCACAGTAGAACCTCAAAGTTGATTTTTATCGCGAACGAGGCCAGCTCAATCCAAACTGGGTAGACGTTTCATATTGAAGTCCCAAGTATACTAAGGAGTTGCCATTGATTCCGTCCTGCGCTACTGCACAACATCATACAGTGCATGATGGAATCAAAGGCAATACCTCATTTGCGTACTTGAGACTTCTATGTGAAACGTCTACCCAAAACTGGGCAGGGATAACCAGTCTATAACGCCAACGCCTGACATCTATTCAACTGCGTGGACAGTAACAAAGAACTACAAAGGCTCTGCAGTTCCAACTAAACAAAGGGGAATCTGACGTGCTTTGTCCGCTGAATAGCAGGTGGATTTACTTGTCAATAATGTCATTATTTGCTTGAGTCAATGTAGCATAGTGTATGTCCCTTGATCACTGATATTCAGAAAAGAAATTGAGATTGCATTTTATTCATTTTCATGAAAATGTGCAACCTTTACAATTGCCATAACCAATAAATGGCAATTATAAAATTTATTATTGTTTATAGAGGAACAATTGTTTACTTCTGCGAAGTATGTAATCAAAATGAACAATTTTTCCTTTGATCCCATGGCCAATAAATATTAGTAGGGACAGAAATATTGGAATGGCAAAGCTATTGAATATTTTCCGGGAGAAATAAATATACAAAATAGTGCAAATGTTAAGCTACAAAATCGAATCCATAAAAGGTATTTGAATTTCAAAATAAATCTTTGAACAATCTTTTTCGACAGCTTTGAGTGGACCTTAATAAACTCTAATGTCTATGGTAGTGCACTTCTTTCACCGCTACGTTAACAAGCTTTCCGATGTGTGTTCATTCAGGGATCCAATGTAGGATATAAAGGCTTATCACATGTTTTTGACTGTTTGATGTACCAATTCAACTTAAAGGGGCGTGTTCCGATCGTCTTTGAGACCCCCTTGATTTACCCGGAAGTAGTATCGATTTTGATATCAGATGAAAGGCCGTATTTTTCTCATTGTCGTCCTGAAATTTGAGCCCTCGAATCCATTTCATTCCCAAGATATAAACAAAAAAACCGTCGTTTTAGTGGTTAACCACTTTATTAGCACAGTATTGAATATGGCTTTGCAACATGCATTATTGCGTCTACCATCAAAACCGCAAGTTTGTTTCCACGGTACTTGATGGGGTGTATGTGCAAGTGCCAGGCTCTCATATCAAGAAGAGAACACAATACACATAAATCGGAACAACCACCTTTAATCGCAATGACAAATAATGGAAGAATGGAATATCTCAAATTTCAAAATCATAAACAAGAATTTAAAACATGTTGAGCTTAGCAATAGAACCTAGGAAGGACGACCCGTATGATCTAAAATACTTGAACTGATTTCGTGAATTCAACATGAACAAAATATCGAAACCAACTACAATCATATGTTGTTTTGTAAGCTGAAGATCATGGGTCCATAAATGTACCTGTAACGGTTGTGAAAAATAATGTCTAGATCTGAATAACAACATATTAGGAAATTCTCGGTCTAAAATTATTCCCATTGATAATAAAGATGTGTGAAAAGGTCTCAGACTAAAGTATTTTCTTTCGCGCAACTTTAAAAACTTTAACACGTTTTTAATTTAAATTATTCTAACTTATTTGCCCAAACGATACTCGAATCCAAGGTCAATTGCACTTGAGTTCATTTTAATCTTTACTGAAATGACCTTGCGGTCATTAACGAAGAGTTCGGCTTTTGCAGCAATATTGCCTTGTCACAACTGATACTGATTTCAGTGTATAATGCTTACGACTAAGGACGATGCAGCCAAAGCAGCATAGGTTAGAATATCATGAATGTGGTTTTACTCTAGAGCACAAATAAGTTAATCACAAAAGAAAGCAGTCAGGTGAAATGAATTTATCATCTCTTTCAAATGTAAAGATAACTAAATAGGACATTGCATACCATACTCTTTCACAGTATGTTATCAAATTTCATACATAAAACGATTTAGAACTATTCCCATCTGATACTTAGACAGAGAAGGAATTTTGTATTTTTAATTTAAAGAAATGTTTCTCGATGTATTCAATCAATAAAATCAATAAAATCTAATTTGTTTATCAGATCAAACAGCGATGTACAGCAAAGCAATGAATGAATTTTACAATGGATATCAAGTACGTAATCAATATATCAATCGATTAAACTTACTACACTGGAACAGTGATGAACGAGGTCACTGCTAAATGCAACCCATGAAAGTCCAGCAGTAACCTCACTTAAATGACATTATTAACTAAGACAATAAACAAGTAATGACAGATCGGGACGGAACGGGCGATACAATAAAACTACAATCAATGGATAAGAAAATGCAATAGAACCGGGAAAAAGACAAAAAACTAGGATGAGATGACAACACTCTAAGAACTGAAGAAACTCTTTTTCATATTTATTTTGAAGAGGTTATTGATGGTGAGTTTTTAAGATACGATGGCAAATTGGACCAAAGTAAGGGCATTGAAACTTCAGGGTATTATTAGCAAGTACGGTGTTCATTTTTTATACGAAGTATTTGGGCATACCTGGTCTCGTAATGGTGAGTGTGTGTGTAAATGTTGAAAACATTCTGATCAATATGGTAGTTATAGTTGTATTGAGTTCAAGTTCATTTATTTATTTCATTCAGAACAATGAATGAAATACAAATCAGAATGATACAACAATATATTGCAAGTACATAAGGATTATAAAGTTAAATATTGTATGAGAAAATAATACAGTATTGTTTGTATTGATGAATGTAGCAAAATGGAGCTTATAAATATCATTGACCTTCAACGTTTTGAGCAAAGATAAATGGTGCTGCTGCACCATTATGCCAAATTCCGATAATTTTGAAACTTATCGAAATATACATTTTGTTGCCTAGGTCTTACTCTTTCATTTCACACCTCGCTTGTAAAAAAAGCGTGCCAAAATGGTGCAAAAATGGCTGAGATAGAACGCCCAAAGACACAAAGTTGCACTTTTTAGAGTTTTTAAATGTGTGGTACAACGCAAGGATCCGTGTGTTTTGGTTTTACAGAAAGAGTGTTTCCGACTGAATGAGCGAGTAAGGCTTCTAGCGATATTCATTTTGGTCCGCGTGTTAGTGTAATGTGGGCATCGCAGTGGAATGCAATGTCCACTGAATGTCCGTAAAGTGCAACTTTGGGTAAGGGGAATTTTGCGTATTTCGTGCGTTCTCAGCCTTTTTTGTATTTTTTTTTACAAATGAGGTGTTAAATGAAAAGCAAAACCTAGGCAACAAAATGTATATTTTGAAAACTTTCAAACTTATCGGACTTTTGCACGGTACTTATCGAAAAAATGCCAAGATACTTTTTGTGTCAACTGTACTTTGGGACCTGCTAGCGATTACAATCGCGTAGATATCAAAATGTTTATTTTGTTCAAATATTTTAAAAATATGCATATTTATGAAAAATATTTGGAATCATAACGAAAAATACATTCAAATATTCAAAGGGTCTATCACTAGTCGTAGATCAAGGGTGTTTGAGATGGCTTGAGATTACCACAGGGCATTTGGGAAGCCATCTTTAAATCACTGACGTACGTGTCCTAATCTACACATAATTTTATAGGGTGAAAGTGTTTAGGGAAATGTATAGTGCAGGAGAGATTTCGCGGTTCTCATTTCGACGGTTATCGGATCGCAACCTGATCTCAGTTTGACCAACGAAGATAACTCTCAGATATTACTTCCCTCGCAGTCTCGCCCAAAACAGAAAAAGAAATGGAGAGATAGAGGGATTGGTATAATAAGAATATGAGAAGAAGGCACTTCACTCAACATAAACCAAAAGGGGAAAAGAAGCTCGATCTATGGCTCTTACAACCCATACATCAGCCAAAATAAAAATAGCATTGATCTTTTCTTGTCACAGAACCCACAGGTCGGTGGACGGAAATTGCATCAGTAGTGATCGTAGTAACCAGGATTCTGCGATAAAGTCTGCACTTATTTCATTTTAGGAATGCATGAAACACAGATCGGTGGGAGGCAACATTTTAGTAGTCCCATTCCCCACGATGGTTTATTCTGTCTCTTGCTGTATCTATAGTAAGGGCAGCGACATTTACTATACTTTGTTCGTTCACGAGTTGACAGTGACATCACTGGGATTCTTTTCAGGTTACGCAGCCATTAATTTAAACGCTCTCTTCAGAATCACGACATTATATGGCATGTTTGAAGCGCGACAATTTAGGTGAAAATGATCTGACGGCGAGTCTAAAACTAAACTCTTCGGTGCTTTACAAGGTGACTCCAAATTCTCCCCATCGCTGGAATGGGCGCTTTTAGGTAAGATCTTACTATATTTTAAATGTTTCCAGGTCGGAAGCGTGGCATTTTGTGGGGTCGAAATACCACACCGAACCGAAAGAAGGTAATTGTAAAACCCAATGAGTCCACTTTTAAAATGTTGGCAAAATGTTTTTTTTTTGCCTGCGAACCCCTTATGAACTGAATTTTGGTATCAATGATAGTGATGCGGTGCTCCTCTGTACAGTAATAGGCAAATAAGTACCAAACATTTCCAGCTCATTGCTCCTATGACTCACAATGTTCGGCGCCCCCTCAAATTAGCGAAATCATTTTGTGTACAGAAGATGTAGGAAAATTGATAGCAGGTATACAATAGGAATGTATTGTATGAATAATCAAATAATTCCTTGATAAAGTAATTAATAGTTATTTACAAAAGAACGTAAGGGAAATCAGTATTTCTTCGTAAGCAAGACCAACGTAAGTGGCAATTACGTTAGTATTCATGATTAAAAAACTTTTCAGTGCAAGACCAACGTAAGTGGCACTTTAGTTGGTCTGCACTGAAAAAGGGTCCAAATATGTTTAATGCAAGACCAAACGTTAAATGCACTTACGTTGGTCATGCACTGAAAAGGGGGAAATGGTTAATGCAAGACCACACGTAAGTGCCACTACAATGTTAAAAATTTCCGTAAATAAGGAAACAGTTTCAGTAAAAATCTGTTTCAGAACACAAAATTAAAAATAAAAAAAAACATAAAAATGTTAATTTACGGAAATATTCAAAAAGTTCTTGGCAGCAATATTTCCGGACTTTGTTGTTTGTTTGTTTTTTGTTTTTGTTCCGTAATTTAAATTACGGACAAATCTGTTAAAATACACATTTTTTTCCATAACAATGACGAAATTTTCTGTCTAAAATTAATGTCAAAGTTCAGTTAATTGAAGAAATTCTGTAAATTACCCTAAAAATGTTGGAAAACACTGCTGCCAGAAATTTCCGTAAATTTACGAAAGTTTTTAACAGTGTACGTTGGTCTTGCATTAAGAGGCGAAAAACGCGCATTACACATACGTGATCCTTATTAATATAATTAAAACTGTTAATCGCTTACATATCTGACCACATTATTTTAAATTATACAGGATTACCTCCTCTTTCAAAATTCACCAAAAAACTCAATTTCGACAAAAAATGTACTATGGTCCTTTATTCAGCCGAAGACGACATGTGCACCCATTCATAAGAAAAGACCGCTGACACTGCATTGATTTCATTGTAGCGTGTAAATAACAACAAAATGATATTTTTGTCGGTATGGATGGCGGTATAGCAATTCCCTTTTCAAAGGGTTGAAAAATCTATTGTTGGAGATTTAAACACCTGTCTGTTTTAAGTGAAACTCTGACGTTACATACTGGACTACGAAGAGAGCTAGGTGAGTCTATGCATATTAGCCTTGTACTTCCCTATACTGAACTGTCCTTCACATAAGCTGCACCAAGATAGGATTTCAACCGAATCTCTTCCAATGTATATCTTTCGCATACATTCATATGTTGATGAAATATTATATCATTCAAAGGAATATGATATCCAACATGTGAAATTCAGCTCATTTTGCTTGACAAACTAACACTATATCCCTTACGTCCCAAGAGGAAAATGACTACCAACCTGACCATCACCGCAAAATGGGAGGTAGCGTTATTTGTCTGTTAGATCTAGGAGCAACTTCTCGCTGAACGCAAGGCAGGTGTCTGCTCCGTGATTTTTGTGGCAAAAAAATGGCATTTAGGGATTCAATGGGTATACAGTTATAACTTCATGTAGATGAAATAATGTGTAAACAACTTCCAAAAATGCATAGCCCATTTTTATGTAAACAAAGCAGATCACTATTCTCCTTTATGCAACAACTGGATGTACAGTGTTTTAAAGGGACATAACACGCTAATTTTTAGTTTACATATGTGATAAATTATGTTGAAAACGATTCTCAACATTGATGATATTACAATAAATTAATTAGCTAATTAGAAGACTAAAAGGAAATCAGAAACTGATGGGCGCATCCATGCTACCTGTAATCTCACGGCCATAGTGACGTTTCGGCCATCTCGCGGCCATTGCTACGTCGTGTCTATAGTTTGTCCCGTGATTATTGTCAAAACGAAGTAATTCACTAACATTTGCAGTGATTATATTCCAATAAAGAAATAACACATTAACCTCAATACAAATAACGAGTAGGCCTCTTTAGTTCTGATGTAAAGATTTTACCACAGTATCCCAATGAAGAGTAGAGCTAATTGAAGTCCCACCTGTCCCACATCACCGTTAAGCTGCCCAGATAGCAAACTGTGTTATTCAAAGTCTCGATTGATTTTACGCGGTGAATTTCAAGTGATTGTTTAGCATGTGGCATTGAGGGACTTTAATATGAATGGCTCTACTCGAGCATTACATGCTGAATAGCGTTTCGGTTGACATTTCGTCCCGCTTTTTAAAAACTTAGAATATATGTGAGACACACTATATAATCCGCTAAATTCTAACATTCCATCACAAACCTGCTTTATTTGTTGGCAACATGGCCGCTCCCATCAACCCAACGAGAACAATAGGCAAAGGGTAGCGTGATGATCTCCTTTAATCTTTATTTTTAACACTTAAGTGACCAAGGGGGGTCCTAGGGACCCCCAAACTTTGTTTTCGCGCTGGCCGCTTTACGCGTGAGATTTTTGCGCCGAAATTTTTTGTAATTGTCTGACTTTTAAATGGGCTTCTTTTCATACCAAAATAATTAAAATCGGCCAAGCCGTTAATGAGTTTATTAGTGGGGGTCCCATGGACCCCCCCCCGCCTTGGGCACTAACGGAAGTCATTTGAGAATATTTTAAAAAAAAGGGAAACCGAGAACCAAAGCAATTTTTTTTTGCTGATATAAGTTCACACATACATGTAAGTAAACAATTATTAGTAACATTAAAAATAATTAACCCTTTATGTGCTGAAAACAAACAATTTCATCATGTACGTTGCCAAACTGTTAGGCAAAAAAAATGTTTAATTGTCTATAGATGACTTTTTAGAGTTGGGTCGGTCGGTCGGAAAAACTTTTTTTTTTTTAAATGTCAATAACAAACATGTTTCTATTAATAGGTTTATCAAACACTAAAATCACGTTGATTCTTACTCAAAAAATGCATCTTTGTACATTATGAAACCCAACTAACATGCTAAGAAACTGTTTAAACATTATCTTTTTTACATTTTAGAAAGTTAAAATTGAAAAAAAAAAACTTTTTCGGATTTTTTTCAAAAATTATGGTCGGGTATTCTTTTGCACAGTAAAAAGGAATTTCGCGTGTTATTGAAAACGATGTTTGGCTGCCCCTAATTTTGCAACCCAAAATAACAACTCTAATTTGTTTTATGCTGATTTGGTGTTGTCTTATGATCTCTTCCAAGTGGTAACATTTCGTGCAAAAATTCCCTCGGTGAAGGGTATCTTAGGGGGCCCATGGAACCCCCCCCCCCCCCCCTTACCCCCCCTAGGCACCAACGGGAGTGAAAACCCCTGTTGTCACTTAAGTGTTAAGTTACACCTTTAATTATCCTGAAAACATTTAGAGTCGCACAACGAGGGTCAAATTTTAAACCTTCGTGGGGATCGGAGGAATGCCGTCCAAAAGTCCATATATTATTCGAAACCTTAACCAAAGTATTTCTGACACTCCGAAAGTAACTTGAAAGATAAATGGCGATTTAAGAGGCAACGAACACTTTAAGCAATGATAGCCCTCCAAATGAACGCCTGAATGCACAGGAAACATCAAAATTAGTAAACTCAAAGTAAGAGTCGCACAAACGAGGGATCAAATTTTAAACCTTCGTGGGGATCGGAGGAATGCCGTCCAAAAGTCCATATATTCCAAACCTTACCAAAGTATTTTTGAACACTCCTAAAGTAATGGAAAGATAAATAGCTATTTTAAGAGCAACAGACACTTTAAGCAATGAAAGCACTCAAATGAACTCCTGAATGCACATGAAAACATCAAAGTAGTAAGACTCAAACTAGTCAAAAGGATCACCTTCACAACTTGGGAAAGGTGAATGATCTGTATACAGAATATAGGAAGTCAGGAAAACCATGTTCTTTTATTGACTGAGCTTAGACGGACGGGGTTGTTGAAATATTGGAGAAATTAAGCCTTACCTATAAAGCTGTATCACGTATCAACTATGTCACCGTATACTAATTGCATTTATCAGTGTCGATAGAAAACACCTATAACTTGTACTTACGGGGAAATATGAAAACCCGTTTTGAAACTGCTAGAAAAAAAATATATATAGCTATAAAAACTTATATTTACCCTAGTGCCGTTTTACTTAAATAAACAAAGTGGCCAAAGTAGTTTGTCAAATTCAATGAATGAGGTAATTTTTCTTTAATTAAGAGGATATGGGATTCATTGGTTAGGTTTCAGGGGATATTTTTTTAGAAATGGGATTTACAATGGTGATCCGGAACAAATCTTACACTCTAAAAAATACTCAGTACAGGGAGCAAAGCGTGTGCGTATGTTGAGTAAAAAGTTGAATTTCAAGATTCAATCATGCGAGGACCCAAAAACACAATTCCCGTTTTACTCCTCATCCGAGCAAAGCTGTGAAATACATTCTTGAGTAAAGCAGTTTTGAAGCCTGACTCAACGTTGCGTGACAATGTAATTTGACGCAGTGAGGGATCAGGAATTACACAGTTTGATTCTGATCTTAAGAAAAGTTGGCGATCCATCTACATACACCAATGTCTATTGCCGGGGTCTATTGTGTCTCCCTATATACAGCATGTGCAGTAAACAAAAAGTGGAAGCCTTTTAGTTCGATTCTTTCATTGCAATCTTTGTTACTACAGCTGCTGCTGCAGAAGAAACAAAGAATTGGAATGTATTTAGTACGATCTTTCATTGCACAGATGGTGGTTACAGTATGCATGCACTGTCTCCATACTTAGTATTTGGATATTCCTTTCCCTCGACAACGTTGACGACCCAACGACACATGCAGTCCTAGTTTGGCGGACATGTCGGAGTGTATTGAAAAAATTCTTTTCTGATGATCGGGGTTGAGGGAGATACTATATTCTTTTACTGATATTTTGTTTTTTGGCAAAGAATTCAAGTGTGAAGGAATTATTACAAAAATAAAAAAATCTACTCAATCAGTACAACATAATACTACACCTGGCACAAAAAGGATCTCGGCATGATTTTCGATCATTATTGTGACAAAGTCCAAGACACATTTGAACTTTTCGAAATATACATTTGTTTCTTATGGCTTTGCTCTTTCAGTTTAATATATGGCTTGTCAAAAAGCGTGCAGCAATGGGCTGAGATAGAAACGCCCGAAAGACGCAAACCCCCAAAACCAAAAGTTGCAGTTTTTGATTTTTCAATGGCATTGCAAGTGTATGGGACACGAACAGGCGGACCACAATCAATATTGAAGTAGGCTTCTCGACTCTTCAGTCGGAAAACCTCTTGTGTAAAACAATACACATGGATCTTTGCGTTGTACCACACAGGGACCATTGAAAAATCCAAAAAAACTGCAACTTTTGGTTTGGGGGGTTTGCGTCTATGGGACTCTATCTCAGCCATTTTGCATCCGTTTGCTCATTTGGACTTTGAAGTAATATTATACAATTTGTTTTGCTAATACTTTTCAGGAAGAACCATAATTACGTTTGTACATGTTCGAAGAGAAATACTGAAAGTTTCAGATTATAGCCCTGTACTTTTTTAAGTGCCAACTTATTAAACTGGGTTTGTCCTTTTTCCTTGAAATCACAAATTTTATCATTTTTTACCAAATGTAAATTAGTTCTTGTATTGCAATTAGGTACCGTAACGGTACCGTAATGTTATTAATAGTGCTAAATATTTCAATTATCCTGACAATGAAGTGTATATCATTATCGTTTTTTTAGATGTTGTACTTAGTATTGAAAGAGTACACTGGAACAGTGCCATGACAAAATAAAGACAATAAAGAACTTGCCTTTGGCATTTTTCTCCAAAGACTATTATTAGAGTATGTAAAAATTACAATAACTTCGAAAACGGATGTTAGATTTCAAAATTTCAAAGTGCTCCGGAAGTTGGCTAAAGAGTTCTCTGTTTCAAATGCAAATATTTAAACCCACAGGTGCCTAATTTCAACCTTCACCCTTTTTTGCACTTGCTTAAACCTTATCCCTTAAACTATATTTTCACTTCTTGATTTTGATTAAACTCTTTTATCTGTCTTAAAGGTTTTGTCTCAACACAAATTTAAAGTTTATTGTTGAAATTTGTCGTTGAGTTAAGTCGCTATTGGACATGATTTGACTGGCCTAAATTGAGTTCAAAATCGTTCGAGAAAAACCTCTTAGTAGATAAGACAGCCTGTAGGTCAAGGACCAAACTCTGGCGACAAAGATTGGAAGGCCGTCTTGGGGCTTTCCCTGATCGTTGTTGAAGGTTTTTGACTTGGCTTGCCGCTTTCATGTTCCGGCATTTTGGGGAAGGGCAAACAAGTTAACACGGGGGGGTTAATAAAAAGAGAACTGTTCGCCAAAGCATGTCAAATTACTCGCCTTATCAGGTCAAATCGATTTTAAGATTATAGTGTCTAATTATATGGTTTTGGTGACATGACAATTCAATTTTGCAACTTTTAATAGTTCAAATGTTAGTTTGACCTGAAATGCAAAATGTCGGAAGATATATTTTGTCCAGCAGTAACAGACAACGGGTTTTTTCGTTCATTCTTGCACAATCTTTATGTATTAAATAACACCTGCATTTTACTCTCAATATAGCACTCGGGAAATTTCTTTTTCCTTTCCAGCATATGTTTTCTTACAGTCTTTTCCCATGAGAAAAAATAAATTTTTAATCACAAAATGGCGGCAAATATAAACAGTCACATTATTATATCTCATCTTATAACCACCACCCGAGTAAAATATTAACCCTCAAATGGATGAAACACTTTAAACGAGAACGTATCTCTCAGTATTCATAACACATGGACCCTTTAGAAAGAGACCAATCATCTTGAAACACACAACATCACATTTACCCTTTAAATAAAAAAGACCCTATAATAAGACAGCATAGCAAGCCATGGTACTGCTATGACGTTTACTTCATTCAAACACCACGTATACGCTTACCCTTAAAGGGGCATTTCGTGATCCACAGCCTCGTCCCCCCGACTTACCTAAAAACAGTTGAGGAGTTTTATATCATCCGAACCGCAAGCCTTAGTAACCCATGTGTACCAAATTACGTGCAAATTCGGGTTCGCATCTATAAGAAATTCGCAATTTTGTATTTTCTGTCAGTAAAAGGACAGAATTACAGCACAGTGGCCTATGGGACCGTGGGAGGAAGCAAGTATTTGCTCATAACGCAAAACCGCAAGATCGGGATCAACTCAAATTTCGTGAAAAGGTTTTCTCAAGGGATAATCTATTGAATATGAATAAAACAGAAGGTGCTGGAATCACGAAATGCACCTGTATAAAATGGGGAGATGGATGAAGCTAAGCAGAAACCCTGTAAACCACTCACATATTCCCACGATTGACAAACCCTGCGCTCATTTCACAACACGGTATTGAAAGCATGCTTATTCATAAATTGAAGGAACATTAAATCATTAAAGAAATCATTATATAGGGCACTCACCTACCAGTAGTTAAAGAGGAGTGGGTGATTTACACTTTTGATGAAATGCGGCAGGTATTGTGATATGAATTGATAAATAACAAAAATACCAAAAGAACTTATAGCTATAGAATAAAGTAGTGATGGATTATTCAGTACCTGATATAATTTTCGTTTTTTTTCCATAGGACCGCCCCCCCAAACCCAAACAACGTTGACAAGGGATTTGAAAACAAAATTTTACCACCTGTGAAGGGTCATAAGACAACACCAAATCAACAATAAAAATGAAATTATAATAGGGTAAATCATATTTTCAAAACACGCAAAAATAGAGCAAATAGACGGGAAAAATTGTATAGATGTCCAATATCAGGTCCATTTTCAAAGACTGAAATGAGAGGAGATGAAGTGTGCTTTACTTTCATTTCACACACCACCCCATTTACTATTCCCTATTATTGTTATAAGAGTGATTGATGTAGACCATTGCAAAAAGAACATTCATTGGTTTTTTATCTATTACTGTATCATATCTTGCAGATTGTGCCCCCCCCCCCACAATCGCATGGACGAAACATACCTAAAACAAAATATATACAAGAATGATTCGACCGTCTGCCATTGCATGTATAAGAAACGAAACGAACTCTAGCAAGAAAGCCTAACTCTTGTTTCATTCTTTGTATTGCTCTTTCTGTTTGAAATATCATTGATAAAAATGGTAATAGACACGAGCCCCAGGAGAGTGAACGGAAAAGGTGCAAAGAGTTTGATGGTATAGTTGGTAGATGTAAGTCAGGTTCAAGATTCAATATTTCATAATGGTGTCGCGGTCATATTCATGCTGAAAAAAGATTTAGGAGGCAAAAATAAGCTAATACGGGGTTAAGAATTTAAAATGTTGTCATCATGTCCAAATACGCTCAAAATCTCCCGTCTATTGTTAAGGAACAAAAATGGGCAATGGTCATGGTTTTGCAAAATGTTAGTTTACTTAAGATACATGGTAAAATTTATTATGGAGGTTAAGGTCAGAAAATCAGCTGTACAAGGGTGGCAGTTCTCAAAATGTTCCGATTTACAAGTAAAAATCTTACTTGATTTTTTTCGTCTTGATATTAGGATTGGGGGGCGGGGAACTTATATTGAAACCACTACATGAGAAGCTTGGTGGGTGTTGACATTTAGCTCCAGTGACAAAGTACATAGGTTCAGACGATTGACATTTGTAACACTATATCAAGCCCAAAATTATCAACCGGGTGTCACCTTGGGAGCCGTTGAAGACTATTTCTCTCCTTCGCCTTTTACACCGCTTTCGCCCCCTCTTTTTTAGCTCCTTATCGTGACTCCTACCCTACCCCCCTCTTCTTTTTTTCCTCTTTTCCCATTCCACATTTATTCTATACCCCCCTTTCCCTTTTCTTGGTTTTTTTTTTTTTTTTTTTTTTTTGTTGTTATCCTTTTTTTTTGTCTTCCTTTTCCATTGAATAAAAAAATTTCAAAAAATGCAATCAATAATGATAATGAATATCGCAAATTCTTCCTTAAGTCAAAAGGATTAAAGGTCAATAGTGACGTGGTTGCATATTGGCATAATTAACGGTGTTGTTGCAGGCCAAAATAAGTCACAGGATAAAAAAAATCTTTTATCTAGAATTTTTAGAAATCCAAAGTGGACAGAACAAAATTAATATATTATCATATTTTTGTGGCGGGTTAGGGGGGAAACAAAATGCCGCCAATTTCCCATTTCAATGGTATCTGAATAAGACTAGTTTCAGAAATTCTCTAATATCTTGAAACTTCCGGGAAAACCTGAAAAAAGACCGACGGGAAAAAAAACACTTTCAAAGGGTACCATAATTTATACTAGAATGCACCAATTCAAAAGACATCGTGAACTTTATTAAAGAGTCGAAAAGTATACAAAGAATCCCTAGTATCACTGTAACACACTCTAAAAGCAAAACGGCGGCGACCGGGAACGAAGTGAATTGGATACACACGGCCTTGGATCGGTTGAAGAAGTCGTACTAACCGCAATTCCTTTTTCCATCAGTGAAGTTACAAAGATTTCTAACACGATACAAAGTGCATTTTT
>JAMKCH010084677.1:0-78469 GCA_023653785.1 Ophioderma brevispina | reverse complement strand
TTTACTCAGTACTCTATGGGGCTTATACAAAATCACGTTTTTAGCTCTCGCAACAAAACAAAACGGATTGAAATATCGGCGCGAAACTTTACAGATGGGGTTTTGGAGTGAAGACCAATCTATCAAGATGAAAAATTCATATCCTTAAATCGGGCCATCCCCCTTTAACACAATTACACCAACAATTTTGTGCTTATTCTGAAATCATTCTACTTCTTTCACCACGACCCAGGCACTATAGTATTAGTAAAAAGAACTAGCACCTAGGTTCCAATTTTTCTGTCCCACCTGGTGCCCTAAATGCTTGCACTGTAAAAACAGTGTTTAGAAAGTGAAGGCAAGGTGGTGTTAAGAGGGTTGGTGTTTAGCAATTAAACAGTTGGTGTTTAGATATTTCACATGTTTAGAGATTAAACATTTTAAAACGTTTAGAAGCGTTTAATCTCTAAACATGTCAAATATCTAAACACCAACTGTTTAATTTCTAAACACCCATGTATTTAAATTCTAAACACAAAGTGTTCAGTTGCTAAACATTAAACACCAACTTGCCTTCACTTTCTAAACACTGTTTTTACAGTGTGCTCATACTTGAAGACCTTTTAACACTTACCTCCCCCGAGTAGGAATACTTGGCACGCAGTATCTTGCGATATAGTCTTGTCCGATTGTCGTCATCAAACGGCATTCTTCCGCTAAGTAGAATGTAAGTAACGACTCCTATTGCCCAAAGATCTACAGCCTCATTATACGGCTTTCTTACAAGGATCTCCGGAGCAATGTACTCCGGCGTACCGCATATCGTCCTCATCATCATGTCTTTCTGGACTTCGCCACCAGTTTTACGACAACTCGCGAGGCCAAAGTCTGTGATCATTATCTTTGAATCGTTACCGGGATGATAATAGAGTAAGTTCTCCGGCTTTATGTCACGGTGCGTTATGCCCAGACTATGTAGATATCGCACCGCTTCTAGCACCATTTGTAAAACGTGCGTGGCATCACGCTCGTTGAAGTTTCCTTTGGCTACAATGCGGTCAAAAAGCTCACCACCTGTCGCCAGCTCCATGACCATATAAGTTCTATCCTTGCCGTCAAATACTTCAATAAGTTGTATGATATTCGGATGTTTTCACTCTTCTAAGAATATTCAGTTCGACCTCCCAGCATTGTTTACCCTCTCTTCGCTTCTCCACCATTTTGATTGCATAGGGCTGCCGTGTTGACCTGTGCTCTACTCTGACCACCCTGCTAAAACTCCCTGTACCAATAAGTGCCTTGATATCATACTTAGCAGTCACTCGAGGATCAAAAGACGCTTTATATTTAGCTTTCCTGTGAGCCCTTCCATCTTCCCGGTGATAGTGATTTCGATTGCCGGGCTGACCATAAGCTGGGTCACCATTCCCTGTTTCTACAGTTTTGACCCAGTCGATGTTCTTCATTGGTACATCGTCTGGGTCCAATTTAAGTTTTCCGGGTGCTGCACAACCCATCGCCAAAACTCCCCGAATCCAATTAGCGTATACAACATACCTCCACAGAACTGTGGGGTAACTTCTTCACTAATTCCTGAAGCTAAAAGTATTTACTTGATAATAATCCAAGACAAGATTTCATCCACATTTTGATAACAACTTTCAACCGTAAAGGTAGCCACCAATACCAACACCAACACTGTCCTTGACGCACACAATGTATTGGCATACCAAATCTGAAATTACAGTGTTGCTAGAATTCAAACCACCCAAAGTAAACAAAAACAAAACGCCTGTTGGGCGCACCTACAGAACGTGAACAGCACTGATCTCTGTGAACACGAACAGCAGGTGTATGTAGAAATGTAAAAGCACCCGATTGGGTGAAAAGTCGATGAGTAAGTTGGGAATATCCTTATACCGGAACAAACAATGTGAAAGTCGTGAAAGTATTGAGTCACCTGTTGCCCATGTTGCCCACTAACTTTTACTGGTGTACATTGCCATTGATATAAATCTCGGAAATACATGAGGACATTTCCAGAAAATTGTGCTTTTTTTCAAACTTTTTTTACAAAAGTAGAATCCATTAGAATGCTTCCTTGTATAAAAATCGCAACTGGACTGAATATGCCCTAAGCGTCGCCATTAGGTCGCATCAAAAAAATTACCAGATTCCTGTAGCCCTCCCTCCCCGCCTCCCTCCTCACCTTTTTTGGAGAACTTTTTTTAAATAATATTTTCAATTTTCTCAAATGAATAAGTTCTCAATCCTGAAATTTTGATGGGTAATAGGCCTAATTGTCGCTTCAATATGATTTAGAGACCTCTAAGGGAGGGGGGAGGTTAGTCCTCAAAAATTAAAATAAAAAAGGCCTCAATTTTTTGTGATGCGGCTGAAAGTTGGTTGTAACTTCAAATTTGGTGAAAACGGCATGTTTTAGTGTCATTCAGTAAATAAATAACAAATTTAAAAACTTTTCAGAGGCCACTGCTACCGTCGATAAGCTAATAAGTAAAGGTGCAACGAAGATTTTTGGAGAACCCAAAGATGGTGTCATAATAGGAATTTCAATATAAACTATACACTCCCCAATTAGATTTCTACATTGTAGTGGCTTCAGAAAAGTCTTAAAAGAGAGATAAAGGTGATTTGTTTACTATATTTCAATATCAAAACATAGGCTGAATTTCGATTTGCTCCTATACGGAATTAGATTCGTTTTGTACCAAAGAAAAATTTCTCAGCTTAATGCTTAAGATGGGGTTATTTTTGATTAGAACGCTTTACATCAGGGCAAAAATCAGGACTTTCGTATTGTTTTAGGGCCACCTGAGATGTGAAATCTCTCGTTGCACCCTTTAATTTTAGGGCCTTAGGTTATATAAATTGCCTTAGGATTTATGTCGGAACAGAATATTCAGCAAAGTATCTCTATGGGGCTGATAAGGGCAGCAAAACTAGTTCAAAATAATTGTTTTTGGTTTCTTTACTGTTCTCGGTAGCGCCCTGCCCTTACATGTGCAATTCTTTAAAGAACCCTCTTAGATTAGTGTAGATCCTTCTCAGAATTGTTTAGAACTCTTTTACAACAAACAAGGTTTAAACTATTCTGTGATATTGAATGTCTCTTTAGCATCATTTAAATTGAAGCTAAAAATAGTATCGAACATAGGGTTTACATTAAGCTTATATAAATCGACGAAAAAATTAAAAATGTCGATTATTCGATTGCACATCAGGTCGACCCGTAAAACATTGAATGGTAACTGTAACCGTTTCAGCACGACAAATATATAATTCAAAGGATAATCGACTTTGATTGGGGGAGATATGCAAATATAATGATATCCGATGAGCCATTTACAATCGGCCGAATTAAAAGTGGCTGATCATTTTTGAAAGTTTTGAAATATGGTTTGTGGAGGAGGGGAAGGATTACCGAATATTGGCATATTACAATGCATTGTGGGATTGATTCAAAAAACCTCTGGATACTGCGGTACAATATAGTCAATAGCTGAATGAGTGAAAAAATAGATGGCGAAACAAAATCAATTGTTAGAAATTTCGCGGAATAAAAGGATTTAAAATGAACAGAAAAAGTATATCAAGCTATAGTTGACAGAAAAGATAGGCCATCGTTAGCAATAAATTAGTAGTTCTGCACTTAGGTCAAACGGGTAAGATTGATATAAAAATCTCACAAATTTTACGGCTAAGAAGAGGGACGAGGATATGGTTCGCGAAATACCCCTTTAAGATGCACATTGAAAATTCTCCAATTCACTGTCGTCGAGCACATTTTGAGACGTTTTGATTATAAGCAGCGATGCTGCATGCATTCGAACAACTAGGGCACATACCAAAATCTTAATGCCTCCTCTAATCTAGGGAAAGGGGAGGCGAGGTTATCGATCGAGTCACCACTTTAAAACGCACAACTTAGACGGAGTTATAGTGCAAGAATTTTTTTTTTTTTTTAAAAGGTTCGATCTCAATAATTGCAAAAGAAAAAAAATGTTGGTGTTGTTTTACTTAAAACGATAGAGAATAACAAGTTAGAGTAGAAGTTTAAGTAGCGGTGCAGTGTAACGGGGGGAGGGGTAGCTTCCCCTGGTAGAGAATCTGCCCCCTGAAAACATTAGTGGATTTTTGCCACGAGCAATTGAAACAGTGAAAAAACAACATACCCCGATACTATACTAACAAATTTTATATAATGATTCCCCTGGAATAGATGTGAATCCCCCCCCCCGAAAAAAAAGTGGTTAGCACTGTAGGGGGGATATGTATGGCAAAAGCGGCAAGGTTTGGAGGGGGATATAAGTATAATTGCATGTATACTGAAATCTATCCCAACATTTTGATCATATCCTAAGATAGTTTGCCCATCTGTGGGTTATAATTTAATAGTTATAGTGAGATAGGCAAGGCAATAAAGGTTAAAGGGCATGGGGGAACATTTTCAAAATGCTCCGATTCTTTTCAAAAATGGTCCCAAATTCTCCAAAGGACCAGAAAATAATACTCGCACTCTTTTCACCATTGTAGAGTTTTTGTCACATTATTCTGTGAACATTTAGAAGTATGATAACAGAAAAAAGGCTGTTGCAATCTTTTAGGTCAAAAACAACCTTCTTGCATGCGGCCTGCAGGATTAGGCATTTAATAATAAACGACTCAATTAGAATTCTATTACAAAACTTAAAGAAATATCACAAAACAAACCTGTGATTTTGCTCTTAAATATAGACGTTTATCATGTTTATGCAAAAATAAAATTTTCACCAACTTTTATTTCAAAAGGACAAGAAAATAAAACGATTGATAGAAAATCGACTTTTACATGTAAAAAGAGGCTATAATTAGGATCGGGATTCCCTGATATTAATTATAAAACTCCTTTTTTCAAAAACATTTGATCACCTAAACGGCTTACTGTATTTTGCGAAACGAAACGAAACGAAACAGAACTCCCATTGGATTACACGCTTTATTCCGTTATGCACGTTATGCATGCATGACGGAACAAAGCTTGTAATCCAATGGGAGTTCTATTTCGTTTCGTTTCGTTTCGCAAAATACAGTAAGCCCACACTGTTAAAATGATCTTAAAAATAACGGCGTTTTGACTGTTAGCCGGGACTCAAAACGTGCAAATAACTGTAAAAAGGGACACGAAACGTGCAAATGACTGTAAAAAAACGTGATTTTAACTGTTGTGAGTCCCAGCTGCCAGTCAAAACGCTGTTATTTTAATGAACATTTTAACAGTGCACCTAAACAGCTATACCACTTTGAGGAGTTTTAGTTCATTGAAAAGAAACTTAACGGTATCAAAATTTCAACATTGAAAAAAAGTTATGTGCCATATTGCGTTAACCCTTAAGTGCATAATGGTCTTCTGTAATCCCGTTGGTATAGGGGCTGAACGTGGACCCCACTCTGAAAGCCACTTTGCTGTTGGATTTTTTAAAGTAAAAAATCCAGACATTGATGGGATACATCAACACGACAACATATATACCAGGAAAAAATTGAAATCAGTTGTAGGCCTATCGATTCAAAATGACGGTCCAAAAAACATTTTTATGTCACGCGAAAAAAAAAATATAGCTGCCAAAAATGGAAAAACACTTTCCCGAAGCACTTTTCAATGAAATTGGTCTCATAATGGAAAATATACATTTACATTGTTCAAATAAATATTTTATAAAAAATACTCCTGTACGATTTAAGGGACAGACAAAATTTTGAATAGCGCCACCGGCACCAAAATGCTTAATATGCTAATTAGCATATTAAAAAGCGCCATGACCGATTTGATCTTTTTCAATCATTGGGCATACGTAATTTAGCGTTTTAAAACATGGCACGTGACAAGCACCCCCCCCCCTTTTTTTCTTTTTGAAGTAATAATAGAAAAAAGCGATCTTTATGTAATCAAACGACTTTAGTAAAGAATGCTTCTCTCCTGACCGTTTGGACAGCAGATCTGAACACAGGCAAGTTTCAAAACTTCCGTTTGGGTTTTGTTTTCATGTTACTTACTTACTGTTTGTACGCTTTAAATAAAACCTGTAAAAACAGGATTTGACTGGCATCTAGACTCACACACTCTGCAGAACGTAAAATAACCGGAGCCGTAAAAACACTTGCAGGTAACGTAACATAAAGGCTGTAGAAGCTCATCTCAGCCTCCGACTTTATTGCTGGTTTTTGTTTGACTTGTTTTAAACAATATTAAGAATTAAAACGTTATTGCAATCCTCTGACAAACTTTCATCACGTTTATATAGCTATGGCATCATTCAAACGTGTATTTTACGTTCCAACTTGGTTTGTAAAAAAAGATATAATTCAGCAAACAATTAGGAGCACAAAGGCAATACACACAAGGGACAAACTCTAAGAAATAACCATTTACCCCACTTTATACCCTTTGTTTTATATGGTAATGTACAAACAAGGGGGTGAAGTTCATTCAAAAACGCAGTCGTCCGTGCTGGGCGCTGGAACATTTTTGCAGATTTTGCACTGAGAAATTATTAGTTGGTGCTTGTATACCCACATAAATGTCAATTCGATACAACAATCCGCCAAAATAATCAGTTGTTGTTGTTGGGTGCTATTGGTGGTTAAAATTTTTGTCCTACCCATGGGCCACACAACGAATGAAATGACACGTCCTATGGCAGCCATAAGGCCATAACGTATTGCTGCACGCGTTGCGAGAAAGTAGCAACGCTTTGCGACATTTCGGCAACGCGTTTCTACGTCGGGCCAATCAAATCATATTTTTCTGTGACGTTTTTCAAAAAAACCACACAACGCGTGCTAGATACTTTGCAACGCGTGTCATTCACAACGGTTGCTAGCTTCCAACAGCGTGCAAGCTTCAACAACGCGTTGCTAAGGTCTCACAAGCCATAGGTCCAACAAAAAAAATTGTTTTTGAATTGTCCTAGATGACTTTTTTAAGTTGGGTCGGTCGGTCGGAAAACCGTTTTTATTTTTTTTTTTTTTAAAATGTCAATAGCAAACTGTATTTGAAACAGTTTTTTTGTATGTGATACAGTTATCACAACATTAAAACTCAAGTTGATTCTTACTCAAAATGCATCTTTGTACATTATGAGACCCAATTAACATGCTACGAACTGTTTTGTAAACATCATTTTTTTTACATTTTGAAAGTTAAAATTGAAAAAAAAAAACTTTTTAGGAATTTTCCAAATTAGGTGTCTTATTCTTTTGCACAGTAAAAGGAAAAAAAAAATTTTTCCTGATTTTCAAATACGGTCGGCGGGTCGGACTAGGACCATCAAACATT
Organism: Ophioderma brevispina; assembly: GCA_023653785.1. Lineage (NCBI taxonomy): Eukaryota > Metazoa > Echinodermata > Ophiuroidea > Amphilepidida > Ophiodermatidae > Ophioderma > Ophioderma brevispina. The sequence continues at coordinate 71,154 of JAMKCH010084677.1, read as the reverse complement.
TTTTTTTGGGCCTAGGGTCATAACGTAAATTGTCGCAACGCGTTGGTAAGCAAGTCCCCCACCGCGGTTGCGACATTTGGGCAAGGCGTTGCGACATTTGGCAACGCGTTGCGACATTTCGGCAACGCTGTTGGCGACGTCGGCCAATCAAATCATGATTTTGTGACGTATTTCAAAAAAATAGACCACAACGCGTTGCTAGATACTTGCAACCGCGTTGCAAATCTTCACAACGCGTGCGAGCTTCAAACGCGTTTTGCAAGCTTCACAAAGCGTTGTTAAGGTCACAAGCCATAAGGCCAAAAAAAAAAAAAATTGTTGATTGTCCATAGATGACTTTTTTAGTTGGTTCGGTCGGTCGGAAAAACGTTTTTTTTTTTTTTTTTTTTAATGTTTTATATTTTTTGTCTGTTTGTGTTTTTGTGTTTGTTTGTATTTATAAGTTAATCAAACACTAAAAAATCCAGTTGATTCTTACTCAACAAATGCATCTTTGTAACATTATGAAACCTAACTACCCATGCTAAGACCTGTTTAAACATATATTTTTTTTACATTTTTGAAGTTAAAATTGAAAAAAAAAAACTTTTTAGGAATTTTCCCAAAATTAGGTCGGTATGCTTTTGCACAGTAAAGGAAAAAAAAAATTTTTCCTGAATTTTCAAATAATGGTCGGTCGGACGAGGACAATCAAAACAATTTTTTTTTTTTGTGGCCTAAGGTCTAACGTCTTGCCGCACCGCGTTGTAAGAAAGTCAAAGCGTTGCGACATTTCGGCAACGTTGCGACATTTGGCAACGCGTTGCGACATTTCAGCCACGCGTTGCGACATTCGGCAACGGCGTTGCGGTTTCGCCAATCAAATCATGACTTTCGTGACGTAGTTTCAAAATAATAAATCTCACAACGCGATATGCCGACCTTCACAACGCTTTGCAGCAACCTTCGCAACGCGTTGCGGCAATACGTTATGACCCACTTATTGCCTTCACAAGCGTTGTGAAAGTTTACCCGGTTGTGAGCTCGCACGCTTTGTGGGAAGGCCCTTTCAACGCGTTGTGAAGGCCTAAGGGTCATAACGTATTGCCTGCACGCGTTTGTGATCTATTTTTTGAAATACGTCCCAGAAATGCAATGACATTTTTGATTGGCCGACGACGGGCCGCAACGCTTTTGCCAAAATTCGCAACGCGGTTTGCTACTTTCTCACAACGCGTTGGCGGCAATACGTTATGAACCGTATGGCTTGTGAACCTCGCACGCGTTGCGAAGGGTCGCAACGCGTTTTTCTGAATGTCCGCAACGCGTTGTGAAGGGCTGCAAACGCGTTGTGGAGTTTCCACAACTCGTTGCGAGATACTTTGCAACGCGTTGTGGGTCTAAATTTTTGAAATACGGTCACAGAAATTCGTCATTCTAATTGGCCGACCCGCAAACGCGTTGCTACTTTCTTGCAACGCGTTGCTACTTTCTTGCAACGCTGTTGCCGAACTGTCGCAACGCGTTGTGGCAATACGTTTATGGCCTTTATGCTTTGCCATAACACGTCATCGTCTGATTTTAAATAAACCGCCTCAATGAATACAATCTTTTCACCTAGCGCGCATTCATTAATGGGAAAAAAGAGTATCTGAGCACCATGATCCAGGTTGCCTATTTTACAACCTTGGCCACCCTCTAACACCTACATCATTGTATCACTACGAAAAAAAAAATTTTAGATTGGTATATGCAAAGGCGGCACCCACGTAAATGTGGAAGAAGCGGAGGCAGCCATTGCTTTCTATTGTTGGTACTCTAGGGTTTCTTTGGTGGTGGTCAAAACATGCGAGACGCTGAATTTCTAAAGATGACGTAAAGCTTTACCTACCTCTCTATCTATAATAGAACCTCTTTTGGTACAAGTCTAATGTCCACCAATTACTTAATCATAAAAAGGATAATAATCCTTTACCTTACATAGATTCGAACTATAGTGTCTTAAGGCCCGACTCAGAGATTTCCTGAGGAGTGCGCCCTCAATTTGTCCCAAAAAAAATCGTGTTTTTTGGTATTCACATACTGCTTGGCCATATACTTATCACTGTGTGAAATTGCTAAGCTTAAAGGGGGATGGCCGCGATTTAAGATATGAAGTTTTCATCTTAATTAGAATGTTGCCTTCACTCCAAAACCCCAATCTGTAAATTTCGCACGATATTTCACTCCGTTTTGATCGGAGAGCTAAAAACGTGAATTTTGTAAGCTCCCTAGAGTACTGTGTAAATTAATATTTGGTCTCCAAATGGGGCCCATTTTTCGCTCATACTCCAAACAAGATCCTTTGCTCTAAGATTTCCAGGGTAATGAGAAAAATAGGAGCGTAGCTGTTCTTTCTGACTAACCAACATGTTTTTACCACTTCCGGTAATATCTGGGGCTTTCTGGGGAACGAGCTATTAGCGATCGGGCCCATGGACCTTAACGAATTCCGTCATATAAAAATCCAACTTTGTATAAAATTCCGGATCTCGGAATTTTGTTTATATTTATACACAGTTATCCTATGGACGTAATACTACACATTACTTTTACTGCAATCAAAACGAAAAATCAGATTCACTCATTTCGGGATTGTGCATTTTAGTTACTATCTTTAGTCTATTTGACTATTTTTCAGTATTCCCAAAACTCTTTTAAAATGATAGGGACATGAGATTTTGCATTTTTTTTAATGACGTTCTTAGACGTTATTTTACACTTTTATATGTAAAATCGATTTTTAGAGTTCTTTCTTACCTTAAAAACAAGTAAGTTACAAAAGAACGTAATTTTACGGAAATATAATAACGGGCAGCGGATAAATACTACCTTGTTTCAAGTGTGTAAGTATTCATTTTCTAGCCACTGTTTATTTACATTTTTTCTTCTTCCAAATGTCATTTTATGTTAGGTATATAGGTAATTAAACGTGAAGATTATTGATAATTGGGGTTTACCGTAATTTAAAAGGTAAAGTCTGGTAAATTAGAAACATTTTAACAGTGTGCCCATTGACCACGTGTTTGCACTATTTAGGGAGCCGAAAGTGCTCGTTTTAGCAAACATAAGCAAGATGTTAAATGGCTACCCTCAGGGTTAGGTTTAGGGCTAGAAAGTATTTCTTATGTATTGCTTTGCTGGTTTAGGTGCTATGTTTAGAAAAGATAGAAAAATAAAAGTTTTTTATTTCTTATATTTACTTGATATGTTTTCCTAAACTACAACATTTTCCTTCCATAAATCGTGCAGTGTATCATTAAAACTTACCAATGATGCCATTTTTTAGCATTTGTTATAATACTTATGTAAATGAATATGAGTCCTGTCCATAATGTGTAAAAGAAATTTGGATTCTCTCACAATTACAAACTCATTCTCCTGTTTTATAAATATTCAAATTCAGAAAGCAGCCCATATAAACGCCGTAAAAAGAAAACCTTCAAATTACCACGTCTGTATTATATTTGGATACACTCACCAAAAGATATAAAGGTTTGATTTATTGTGTAATATATTGTTTTTGACATTTGTATTTAATGCTGTTTTGGTAACACCAGAGATGACATTAATAGAGTAGAGCCCAAATATACACGTTGCCGTGCTAATTAGCTACTTTTAAGAATTTTTTAAACCTACAGATTAACCTTATAAGTTTGTATACTATACCATATTATATTAATGTATATCCATACATTATTATGAGTATCAATTAGACTCAGGGGTGGCGCCAGGGTAAATCATAGAGATTGAAAATCATAGAGGGGGGCGAAACATTTAAAGATTACCTCATATAGGTAAAAAACCTAATCTTTACACAATTTATTACTTAAACCCCCTTTTTCCTGAATTTGAAACTCTGGGGGGGGGCCCCCTTGCCACCCCCTTGGCGCCGCCCCTGATTAGACTTTGTGAAATGTTGTTGAATCACTAAGTATTCTTTTGTATTTGTTATCACGCTTAAAATTCAAACCTTCGTAGTTTAGAGACTTAATGGTAGTATACTACCTACCGCATTTTTCATTGTGTTAACTAAGTAGATTTATGTCACATCTTTTATACTTAATTTGTACTACTCAATATTTGATAATATCAAAAACTAAGTTATTATAGATGGTACTTTGTAGATAAAGATCTGAACGAACTTTGAAGGCGTTCATATTGACTGCATCTGGGATCTAAAGCCAAAATAATATAAAAATTGCTTGACAAGATTGGGGAATCTCTTATAGAGTATTCAGATTAATTTTATGAACTATAAATCCCGATTGTTTCTCTGTTTATGGGCTCTACATTTGACATTTTAATAGTTACTCTTTGAAAAGATTAGTGACCATGTAGGAAATGTAGACCATTTTTAAATAATTTATGCTAAATTGAACCCCGGGAATTTAATTTTTTGAAATGAGGCTTGGTCGCCATCGTCCCGGGTCTTGAGCCCGGGAGGAGAGCCGTGGCACTTAAGAGCGCCCTCTCTTAATTTACCAACTACTCGTTTATGAGGGCGTACTTACAGCTTGAATTGGTACTCAGATGATGGCTGTCAACATCATTATCAACCACCCCAATGGATCAGATCAATAGCGACAGCAAACCACCAAACGATTGGTCGATTTGGATGCGGGCTTGTTATAATGACTCATTTACGACCTCGTCCCGTCCATTACTCGTATATAGATATTTACAAAGAAGCTTTTTCAGTGGAGTTATTCTTCAGCTCGATTTAAAAATATGATTTTTTTTCGTTGGCATCACGTGTACCAACTGCCTACACTGGCCAATTCAGGATCCAATACACATGCATCAAGAGTGCCTATGATAACATTGGTGTACAATTTAAACCAATTTGGCTTGATTTCAAATTTACACCCGTAACAATTTTACCAGCTATTTTTAGCAATGTTCCCCACATATACCAGAGGTTGGACCCAAGAATTCTTATTCAGCACTCTTCAAACTATAGAAAACATCCTTCACAACCTTCTCACCAACTTCGATAATCGATTCTCATCTAATAACCCTATCATACACTAGTGTGTAACCGCAGATAGAGCACAGTCATCAGCAAACAAGAAGTCCTAGCTAATTCTTCGACTACTTTTGGTTTTCTATTCTTAAGCCGTCTGGCAGTTTGCCATCGTAACGACCGGGCGTAACAGTAGTTGATACTAATAGTCGATGGGACATGTTCCTTATATGCTGTTTTCTTTTGTAGTCTCCATCGGGGGGCTATGGGAAAAACCAAGTGTCATCAAAATTAATTATTAAAATCATATAATCGTCCTGTTCCCACAATAAAACTGGCACATTTTCTTTGAAAGAATAAAATGTCCCACTCTCAATTTCATTTCCCCAATATCAGTGACTAGTGGATACCTAGACTTCAGCAAACAATGGAGTTAAAGATATTCATCACCGCCCGGTCTGCGGTGTAGAAAAAACACTTCAAATTCCCTTTCAAATCTGGGATGGCCGTGACCCCATTGTTTATATTGTCGCGCACCTAAGGAGATTTCAGCTGTTACGCTCTGCAATTTAGACTGAGTACTATTCAGGGACCCTCTGCAAGACCGAACGTAAGAAGATCGAAGTATAATTAATCACCAGGGATTATCCTTTAAGTGATTTAATTTAGAGACTAGCTAATTGCCTATTGAATTCGTCGGCGGGTGATAAATACATCTGGACGTCCCGCTATGCACGGACGTTGCCGCCGTGTGAGTTTTACGGTCCATGGGTGCTTAATTCTGATTGGATATGTTTCGTATTGCGCAGGTAAAGGCGATGCGCTGATTGGCTTTTTAGTTCACGTTTTCGACGAGCATGTTGACATGAAAGAAAGAATTGAAAGAGGCAGACTCTACCTGAGATGTCCGCATCGGAGACGGGGAATGCAGTTACCGTCCGTAGTGGGGAAGTGAGTTCACGGTGCGCTAAACGGCAGGGAAATCACCGGCTTTCTGTCCCGAAAGTTGTATGAAAATGTGCGGTATAAATACGTATGAAGGCGCTGATGGAGAAGCTGAAGGATAATGTCCAACTACCGGAAACCACTCTCCCTATAAACCCAAAAAAAAACTCCCCTCAAAAACTCCTATCCTTCCCAAACCAGAAATAACACCGTCCCCTACCCCCACTCCAAAAAAGAAAGAATACATTTCCCATTTTCCGAAAGACAATGAAGAAAAATATTGGTGAGCAGAAAATTTTACTCTCAAACAACTTCATCACAACATATACCAAAAGGCTGTCATCATGACTGACTGACCCCATCTTGACTGACAAACGCGTGACCGAGATGCGGTACATCGGACGAGATCGCGGCATTCCTCTTATCTGAACATAGGAAATTGCGACTTAATCTAAATCCTCTATTATGGACTTATCGATGAGGTAATTAGTTCGTTCCTTCGAACCGTTCGGTCTGCAAGGGGATGTGCCCTTTTTCAGGACAAAATACTTACCTCATTCACAGATAATAAATATTGAGCTTCTAAGTGCGTGTTTTTTCAATTAACTCTTTGGCCATATTTTTCCTCATTCCCTTGACACAAAAGGAAGAACATGAACACACAATCATTGAGAGAAATTGTCTGGGCAAGCTTTGACCTAACAACTTTGGGGCAGAACCCAAATCCTACTTTGCTTAACTTCATTTCTATTCAATTTAAACCGTCGTTTTCAGAAGAAATTTAGTGTCAACGACCATATATTATCATTACACACGGTTAGTTAATTGTGAGAGAGACGGGTATTTTTTCACTCAACCCGATCGTGGAGGTGGTAACACGCCTGGCTATAACACTTGCCCTACCCCGGCCATTGTAATATCTTTAGTTAATGCTGAAGTCTATACATACTCCATTGTCTCTGATATTGGGAAAGAAATTGCGGTGACATTTGAATATATTTTTTTAAGAAATGTGCCTTTTATTGTGCGGTAACTACAGTTATTTGATCGTCATAATTTATATGAAGTTACACTTGTTTTTCCCTTAGCCCCCAGATGGGTACTACAGAATTTGTATTAATGGTTATTTGGTCCACGTCCCATGGTCTAATAATTCTCAGGACAGCCCGTGCAGAAGGCATCTTGACGTATATGGGCGCGTAGATGATGCTGGAGGATTGGTGCGAGACACATCCTTGCTTTACTCCATTAGTTACTTGGAATCTGTCAGAAGACTCAGGATGATCCTGAACACTCGAATCATATACCGTCGTGGAACTGACGCACCATTGAGATGACTTTATCTGGGACATGCATCCAAACTTAACCATGATTTTCCAAAGGCCTGCTCACGCGGACCGCCATCGAACGCTTGGTTGAGTCCATGAAAGTCAAGTAGAGGTCGGAATTTTGTCTGGACATCTATTGGAGGCTGGACGTGGCTACCAAAGACAATGTCGATGGTGCCACGATGCTTTTCTGGAAGTGCCCCATTGACCTCTGAAGAAGACCCTCTTTCCAGCAATAGATAACAGGATATTGCTCTGTGTGGTTGTCAACAGGACTGACGTTTCCTTTCTTTTTTGTACAGATGGATAATGGATGAGTCCTTGAATCCTGGCGGAATTATTTCTGGACTCCACATAGACTGGCATAGTTCGGTGAGCTTCTCCACCAGACAATTGAGTTCCGCCTTTATTGTAGATTTCTGCAGGTATTGCATCAGGGCCAGGTGCCTCCCACTTGACAAGAGGCTGATAGCATTTATTATTTCTTCAAATGAGTTTTAATATCTACCTGCGGCAATCTATTATGGCTTGCCTCATTTATTGTGACGGGACGATGGGACCACAGTGATGCGGGGAGGGGGGGGGGGTGGGGGGGGGGGGGGGGGGGGGTGGGGTGCACTCGGGGGGGGGGGCACTAAGATATGAACGGACGGGTCTGTGCGGGATTGGGACGTTAAAAGTAGGGGGCATTAGTGAGGAACTTTACGGGGAAAAATGGGTCATTTGGTGAGGAGGATGCAACAAACCCGGAGGGAAATCACCGAGCCGCTCACATTTTGTAAAAAAAGGGGGTCATTCAGTGAGGGCCCCATATGCTGCAGTTCCCATCAGGGAAACAGGGGGTTCTGTGAGAGATGAAATAGAACTAAGGGAGGGTCATTCAGTGACATTTGATTTTTAAAAATGGGAGGCATCAACCGGAGATAAAAAGGGGGGTATTTCAGTGACAGCAGGTTTAAATTCCCCAGTCCACCTAATTTTTAGGAGTGCCCCCCCCCCCAGCGCTCTACCCATTCCCTATGTTTCCTCTTTGTTCAGTAAAGTAGTTAGAAGTGTGTAGTTCAATCACCACCGAGAAGACTTTGACGTTCCCTGGTTGGTTGGGGCCCAGAGGGTGTATTGAGTCAATACCACGATGCACCAATTTGGGGACAGTACCCTCAATAGGGTGCATGTGATCCCACAAAAATCCTATTCACATAAAAACCCTGACTTTTATGGATACTCATTTTAGCCTACAAAGCGTTAGTACTTAGGAAATTTTTTGCATGATCAGGCATGTCTTGTGGTTCTTAAACTTTTGGAACACTTTTATCCCCAAGTACTGACATACGTTAGTACAGTACAGTATAGCACATGGTCACTGATTATCGGGGATTGATTCAAAAACCCTCTGTTGGGGCCATAGACTGACCCAGGAGAAGGATGAGAAAGACGGAGATGGCGATTTGAAATCACGATTACCAGGATTACTTTCATTCACCAGCTCATGGTTTGGGTAACTTCAGGGCCGCTCGATTGCCTCTTAAGTAATCTGTTCATTCATCGGACTCAACTTGGCCAGTCAGAAAGTTTCAGAACAGGAATAATTGACACAACGCTATACTAAAAACAGTTTATTAATATTCAAGCGAAAATTCTCTGCTGGTAATGAACTCCACGTTTGTGTGTTCTGATCGATAATTATTATTATTCATTGGCGAACTAATTGAGGAAAACAGTGACGTTTCCTAACGCAGAAAACAGCAAAATTAGCCCTTGATTCGAATGTTTTGAGGGTCAATAAAGTATGTTGTTATTTTAGCCTAATTTAAAACATTTACGGTAGTTCCTGTGAAATATACGATATGAGAATGCTTAGTAAATGCATTTTGAATACGACTCAACCATACCTTTGTGTGTCAGACAGTGGCAAAAGAGCCAAAATGCTTTGAAAATTTGTGGTCAAAAGTTGGTTGTAAGTGAGCAGAAGAGTACGTTCGTTGTACTGGTCACGACCAAAGTTCATTCCTTGTGTAAATGCCAGTTGACACCTGGGGGGTAAATGGAATAGTTCTGGGATGTAATGACAGGTGTATGTATGTTCTATAACAAGATCGCACGGCGAGATCGACGACAACTAGGATTTAGGCTATTCAAGATTGAATGGCGGATGAACAGTGTTTTCTTGTGAAGTAACAGGTGACAATCTCTTTTCTCATCGTCTCTGGACTGACCTGAGGGCACAAAGATAAGTTTTGCAATTTTCTTGTCAGCATGCATATGCGTTCCGGTTTTCTTTCATTATTTTATAAGTTGGACTGTGCCAGACCGTTCTCCGGATACCGAAGATGATTTTTTTTGACGCGGAGCTTCTATAATACTATAATAATCATAATAATAATAATAGTAATAATAGTAATTGTCACGTAAAGCGCTACAACAAAGTATCTAAGCGCTGTACTAATCTCACAAAACACCAAAAAATTACAGTTATAAATTAATTGGAAATACAATTATTAAACTAAATAAAAACTCCTGATGTTTAATTTATTAATTAAACAAGAAAGAAAGGGTTAGAATATGACCAATTTACCACCCAAACAAACTCATTCTGCTCAACCAAGGTATGTCCTCAGGCTAGTTTTAAAAGTGGAAACGGTTGGTGCGTTTCTAACATCCACCGGGAGGCTGTTCCACATACGGGGAGCTGCAATGGTAAAAGCCCGTGAGAAAGTACCATTTGTCCGCGTAACTCATAGTCCGGGAACAATGTAACAATAGGGCAATCGATTCATTGACTCTTTACACAAATTAGTTTCACGCTTATCCGTTATCGTCTAGGAGCCCCGGAACTATGGCTCCCACCGGACTAATCTGCTTTCACACCGGTACCCATACATAGTGCCTTACTTTTGTGGAACCAGCACTAAGAAGACTTTTCGATGATGAGCCGTAGAAAATACTTGGATTATATCCGAGATAAGTGTTCCCTTGAAGGTCTTGGGATACATACCTTTCGTATCTAATAGTAAGAAGTAGGATTTTGACACGGATGCGGTTTTTACTTTTAGCCAGTGTAGATTGTTCAGAAGAGGCGAAATGTGATCATATCGGTTTGTCAAAGTGGCAAGTCCCGCACTGATGTTCTGTTAGACACGTGTAAAGGTGCAATATGACTGAATTATTACAGTCCGAATCTAGTGCACACAAGCATGAACCAAACTTTCTGTGGTAGGTTTTGATCCTCAATACCTACGTATCCGCCCAATCCGCGATGTTCCTATATATAATTAGTCTTTTCATTTGAAGTGTCCTACCGTGTAACACCAAGCTCTCAGAGTCGACATGTTGATTGTATCTCAACGATAACAATAGCTGGTAGACTGAGGGAGTGCGATGCTTAGAAGAAAATACCAATCCCCGTCTTCGAATCATTCAGCATAAGCCCATTGGTGATGGCTCAAGATCCTACATCAGAGATACAACTTTCCAAATTGTTTAATTGGCGCTTTATAAATTCAGTTATACTAAATGCAGGTGATGTGTCATAAATCGTGGTATAGTTCCGCTATGTGCACCAATCACGTCACTCAAAGACCCAGTAAATGAAATCAAGAGGTCCCTTTAACTGATCCCTGGCGGTACCGCAAGGAAAGATGATGAATGTCTGAAAGCTTATCATTCACAACAACAGCTTGGGAACGAATAGTAAGACATGATTTAAACCATCGTTACCACAGTGCCCCAAGCCGTACCGGATTTTGTACATCCTCGAAAAAGATGGAATGGGTGATGGTGTCAAAATGCGGCAGAATAATCAAGCAAAATCAAAACCTGCTTTCATTGCCCTTGTCTAATCGCCAAAATCAATCATTCATTACACTAAGCACTGGCTTTTCAATGTATGCCTCTGTGAGTGCAATGGATCATCAAACCCAGTCTTGGTGTGTTATTGCGTTTGGTGGTATTACAGTAATATTTTCCTGTGTCGGTATAGTACACTGTAATCGGTTTGTTTAAAAATGTTGTGTAAGTTATTTCCTATGTTTAAAAATCCACATATTTTTACACAACCTAGATTTACAGTGTATGTCCAGATGAGAGATGTCCAGTCTCTTCCACATTTCCAAGAATCAAGACACAAGGTTTTCAGAGCATAAAACCTAAATTTTCCAGAGGGTTTGCCCCCTCGTTCCCACCGAACGTCGCCCTTGGGCCCACCTGCAGGGGTCCTAAAGAGCGGGCCCCTGGGCCCGTACACTTAAGTGTAAACATTACACTTAATGGTTTTTTTCTTAAGGAAAACTTAAATGAAATCCTCAACTGGCTGCTCAATTTTGCTCTGCTACATGCAATCTTTTTACCACTTTATGTATCGCCATGCTGTTTACTTTAAACGTACTTGTTTTATAGCCCAATACTTAATAATTTGATCCGTATTCTAGCAACAATGTCAGGTTTTCCCTTTGTGTGGAAGCCAAATCAAACCATGAAATTAGTTTTAGACGAAACTGTGCCATTTAGGGCCCTTTTAATGGACATAATATCGTCCCTTTAGAAGTTTTCCCCAGAGGAAATCGGAACTATTTGTGGGTTATTCAGGACTGCTCCCGATATTAACACTAGAGGCTATATGAGGCAAGCGAACTTGTATCGTCTTAGGATTTTTTTTTCTCTTTTTTTTATGTTGTTGTTGTTGTAGTTTGTTTTGTAATGTCATTCTTCCCGCTACTAAACACTATTTTCGTCCAATAAATAAATTAATCTTTGCTCTGGCGGTATTGGGTTATGCCTCGCAGGAAGTGGAACTCTTAATTGAAGACGTTGACAACACCATTCAGGTAAGCATGGTAAGTTACGAGTCAAATACCTAATCAGCTTTCTTTCTTTTTGTTTTCAGAGTTTTCTTTAGGATGCATAACCTTTATGTAAACCCTATGCGAGCCACTTGGTTTGCCTGGATTGTAATGATGCATACCCTGATGCGAAGCCACCTGGTTTGCCTGGATTGGAATGATGCATACCCTGATGCGAAGCCACCTGGTTTGCTTTGATGGTAAGAATGCAAACCATGATGCGAAGCCACTTGGTTTGTCTGGATTGGAATGATGCAAACCCTGATACGAAGCCACTTGGTTTGTCTGGATTGGAATGATGCAAACTCTGATGCGAAGCCACCTGGTTTGCTTTGATGGTAAGAATGCAAACCATGATGCGAAGCCACTGGTTTGCCTGGATGGAATGATGCAAACCCTGATGCGAAGCCACTTGGTTTGCCTGGATTGGAATGATGCCCGGGGAATGATGCAAACTCTGATGCGAAGCCACTTGGTTTGCCTGGATGGTAATGATGTAAACCCTGATGCGAAGCACTTGGTTTGCCTGGATTGGAATGATGTAAACCCTGATGCGAAACCACTTGGTTTTCTTGGATTGTAATGATGTAAACCCTGATGCGAAGCCACTTGGTTTGCCTGGATTGTGATGATAGAAAACCTGATGCGAAGCCACTTGGTTTGCCTGGATTGGAATGATGCAAACTCTGATGCGAAGCCACTGGTTTGCCTGGATGGAATGATGCAAACCATGATGCGAAGCCACTTGGTTTGTTTGGATGGAATGATGCAATTTCTGATGTGAAGCCACTTGGTTTGTTTGGATGGAATGATGCAATTTCTGATGTGAAGCCACTTGGTTTGTTTGGATTGGAATGATGCAATTTCTGATGTGAAGCCACTTGGTTTGTTTGGATTGGAATGATGCAAACCCCAATGCTAAGCCACTTGGTTTGTTTGGATTGGAATGATGCAAACCCTGATACGAAGCCACTTGGTTTGCCTGGATTGAAATGATGCAAATCCTGATGCAAACCTCTATCCTGATGCGAAGCCACTTGGTTTGTCTGGATTGGAATGATGTAATACCCTTAACCTGATTGGAAGCCACTTGGTATGCCTGGGCCCGTATCACGAAGCACACTAACTTGAACTTCCCTTTCCTAAAATCATAGGTGCCTTAAAAGTTGCCGTAAGTGGAAACAAATATATTTATAGCAAAACATACGTCTTCATAAAATCAGTATTGTTGAAGGGATCCAGAGAAGGGCCACAAAATTTATTCTCAGCTACCCAGAAAGTGATTACAAACAAGGCTATCTGATCTTTCTCTTCTTCCTGTGTCTTATAGAAGAGAAATTAATGACCTCAGTGTATTTGAGGTGTCATCTAGGTATGTATGACATAAGTGTAGATGAGTTGTGGTTTTTAACTCAGGTAAACAGAACCGTCCCACCACTAGATCATCTTCAGACTCCTTGCTATTGATAAGTCAATTCTGCAAAACCGAGTCTCACAAGTCATCTTTCCTTCAACGCATCGTTCCTATTTGGAACCAACTTCCAATTAGTATCAGATTATCCAACTCTGTCGCCTCATTTAAACAGCAAGTTTCTGAATTTTACAAGTCAAAGTTTGTCGAATCCTTTGATCTATCCTGCATTTGTACTTGCACCTCATTTTGTCGTTGTCCCGGATGCAGACTAGTTTAATGTTGCTTATTTGGATAGTTTATCCTCTCCCTCCCTTTGTGGCTTTTGCTGGTGGAGCGGTTGTAAAGGTGCTAGGCACCTGTTTTTGCTCCAGCCATTCACTGGACTTTCAAAATGGTTATCCTTTGTTGTTTATGGAACTGTTTATGTTTCATCTCATTTGTATGCCAGTGGAAAAGTGGAATAAATAAATAAATAGCAAAAACAGTTTGGAAAACGAAATTTTATCGTGATTTGCTTCCATACCAAGGGTAAAAAGTGACATTGTGATAAAATAATGATCCAATTTTATGAACACGATGTTTTGTTAATGATATTATGTTTCCAGTAAACATCATGAGGATACATGAAATGGTAAGTGTTGTCCTTAATATAAAAGAGAATCCCTGAAGTTAAGTGTACTTAAACTTAAGTGTAAAGTGTGCCTCGTGAATACGGGCCCTGGATTGGAATGATGCAAACCCTGATGCGAAGCACTTGGTTTGCCTGGATGGTAATGATGTAAACCCTGATGCGAAGCCACTTGGTTTGACTGGATTTGGAATGATGCAAACCCCAATGCTAAGCCACTTGGTTTGCCTGGATTGGAATGATGCAAACCCTGATGCGAAGCACTTGGTTTGCCTGGATTGGAATGATGTAATACCCTTAACCTGATTGGAAGCCACTTGGTATGCCTGTAAGGGGGAAAGGATAACATCCCTCACAATAATCAGTCAAGGCAGAATGCAGACACACGGTACAAATAAGAATTGGTGTCAACTAGTACATGAAATCTTTATTATATACTTCGGACTTGGCACAATGCAGCATAAAATCATAAAATCATACTGGAGATGGCACTGGACAAGACACATGTTACCAGCACCAACTCCGAAACTCAAGTGCAGCTACAACACATGCTTTCAGATATTGAGGCTTGGGCACTGTTCTGATTGGTCAAACCAGTATAATAATACTCAACTTTGATTGGATGAACTAACATAATACAATGCCCTGTCATGACAACCAAACACATGGCAAGATGACCTTGCTTAGTAGAGAAGATTACATTCCAATGGATATCCATTGTATGGATTAGACTGAGTCAAGCTCTTAAAGATTAAATTCCTGTAGTAGACTGAATCAAACTCTCACAATAAACTGATATCAAATAGTATGCAATTACAATGATTTTCCTTCCTACATGCCTAGATTCGAATAATGCTAACCCTGATGCGACCACTTGGTTTGATTGGATGGTAAATGATGCACACCATAATGCGAAGCCACTTGGTTTGCCTGGATTGGAATGATGCAAACCCTAATGCTAATTAAGCCACTTGGTATGCCTGGATTGGAATGATGTAAACCCTAATGCGAAGTCACCTGTTTTGCTTGGAAAGATGCAATCCCTAATGCGAAGCCACTTGGTTTGCCTGGATTGGAATGATGCAAACCCTGATGCGAAGCCACTTGGTTTGCCTGGATTGGAATGATGTAAACCCCGATGTGAGGCCACTTAGTTTACGTGGATTATGAATACATATGAAAGTAGTCTTCATTTGTGATGCCACTGGTTGGGACACTCAATGCTCAATGTTGTATTATGAGTGGATACACAATGATTGCCCGTGCCAGGTTGGTCGTATTTTACGTTTTATTGATGATAGGTAATGATATGGTAAGCTCTGGTTGGGTCACAATGCGTCTCACTTTTGATAAAAGTGTCCCTTTCCTTAGGTTTGAATTTAAAGTACAGACATATGATTATGAATTGCAATATGCCTGATGATGATGATAGTAACGTGCGGTGGATTTCAACCACGTCTGATGTCGCAGTCATGTTCGGACTAAAAGTTATATCATACATTTCATGCGTCATTGATAGTCTCTTAATAAAGGTGCTATCAGGGGAAAGAAAAAAAAAAAACAACATATGGGCATTGAGATTAACTTCTTAGTCCTCCAGTAGACAAGGATGTATATTTATTACTCTTTCCCTGGAGATGGAGATGGCCAGCGCCACGAATTGTTGAAAAAAAAAAACCCATTGTGGCTTGGCCGGATTCGAAACAGGCGAACCTTCGTATTACCGGCACGACGCTCTAACCGACTGACTATCGCGGGTCGGTAGAAGAGCGATGGATATCATCTATAGGTTTGAAAGGTGGCCTTCGCTTTCCTAGCGGGTAGCATTAGAACTGTATATTTAACCTATCCAATTAGATTTATTTTGAGATTTAACTTCTTAGTTCTCCAGGTAGGACAAGGATGTAGATCTTTATTAATCTTTCCCGGGAGATGGCTAGCGACGATTAGTGTTGAAAAAAAAAAAACCCATGTGCGCTTGGCCGGATTCGAAACCGGCGACCTTCGTATACATGACGACGCTCTAACCGTGAGCTATCAAGCAGGGTCGTAGAAGATCGGATAGATTATCATCTATAGGTGTTAGGTTCGAACGGTGTCCTCGATGTCCTAGGGGATAGAATCAGAACTGTATCTTTGATCTATACGATTATATTTATTTTGAGTTTAAACTTGTGTTCTCCAGGTAGACAAGGATTGTATATATTTATTACTCTTTACCTGGCGATGCCAAGGCACGATAGTGTTGAAAAAAAACCCATGTGCGCTTGGCCGGATTCGAAACGGCGACCTCGATTAAATGCCGACGCTCTAACTGAATGAGCTATCACAGGGTCGTAGAAGAGCGATAGAGATCAGCTATAGGTGTTAGGTTCGAAAGGTGTCCTTCGCTTTCCTAGCGGTAGCATCAAACTGTATATTTAACCTATACGATTATATTTATTTGAGATTTAAACTTTAGTTCTCCAGGTAGACAAGGATGTATATATGTAGTAATCTTTTCCCTTTCGAACCTAACACTATAGATTGATATCTAATCGCTCTTCTACCGACCTGCTTGATAGCTCAGTCGGATAGAGCGTGGTGCATGTAAGACGAAGGTCGCCGGTTCGAATCCGGCCAAAGCGCACATAGGTTTTTTCAACACTTAAGGTGCGCTGAGCCATCTCCAGGAAGAGTAAAAAAGATAGACATTCCTTGTCTACTGGAGAACTAAGAAGTTTAAATCTCAAATAAATAGAATCGATATGTTAATATACAGTTCTGATGTCTAGCCGCTAGGAAGCGACGGACACCTTTCGAACCTAACACCTTAGATGCATCTATCGCTCGTCTACCGACCCTGCTGATAGCTCAGTCGGTGTAGAGCGTCGTGCATGTAATACAAGGTCGCCGGTTCGCATCCGGCCAAGCGACCATGGGGTTTTTTTTCAACCATATCGTGCGCTGGCCTCTCCAGGGAAAGAGTAATAAATATATAAATCCTTGTCTACCTGGGGAACTAAGAAGTTTAAATCTCAACCAATAAATATCATGTATATGTTAAATAGTACATTCTGGTGATATCCGCTAGGAAAGCGAAGGACACCTTTCGAACCTAAACCTATAGATGATATCTAAAGCTCTTCTCCCGATCCTGCTTGATAGCTCAGTCGGTAGAGCGTCGTGCCGGAATACGAGGTCGCTCGGTTCGACTCGGCAAGCGCAACATGGGTTTTTTTTTTTCTCACAATATGTGCGCTGGGGGGGGCATCCCAGGAAAGAGTAATAATATATACAACATTGGGAATTGATTGGACAGTCTGCCAATCCCCGTAATCAAATTTTCACGTTCGTTCATCACACCAGTTTGGAGTGGCTTCCGGCGGTTGGGAATATTCCGAGCGCCTCGACAGCTAAAGGACATAACAACGGCCACATAATGCAGTGGGCACACACAGCAACCGAGCAATGCTATGTCTGATGACGTATAGATGGCATAGTAGCGGATGTGGCAAATGGCATTGGATGGCAGACCAAATAAGTTGACTCAATCGTCCAATGGCGTGTGCCCGTGATTTCAACCAATTTGCTGAGTGGACAGTCAAGAGGCAAAGGTGTTATAAATTAAAACCTTAGTCATTTGTGTTCATGTATAAAATGCATTCCCACTGGTTGGGATGCATTAAAGGACACAAGGCATAATGGAATGGACTCTTACTGAAATTACTTCTACAATTTGAAAACAATTTGGGGTTATTACATTTTGAACAGGGAAATTTTCCTTGTAAGCTTTACTTCTCAACCAGTATACTGACATTATTGCCACATTTTATCAAACTTGAAAAGCATTCATTCATCAGCTCACAGGCCCTTTGCTATGTGTAATGTGCTAACTAATCCAGGCTAATCCACTAGTACATGTCCCTTGCTGTCAGATCATATCTTACTACAAGCTTGAAGTACAATGTCTAATCCTCGTCTGAATGGGGAAACAATTTCTTCGTCTGAATGTTTTTGAATGTGTATCACGAAACATGCTGGATACACTGTAAATTCTGGCCGGGATGTCAACACCTAATCGTTTTTCTGTGGCAGGCAACCTTGCCCTCGGAATTGCCACGAACTGCCACACGATTATTTGTAATTCCTGATTGCTGTTTTTAAATACTATTTTGTACCGAATGTAAACATCAAATTGTTTTCAATTTGTGGAAAAGATTTCAGTAAAAGGGTCTCTTTCCTTATGTCTAAAATTTTTCACGCCATTGTGTCCCTTTAACGGCAAGCCAGTACCGAGAGGGGGAGACCCCCGGTCGAATGTTGGAACCATAAAAACTTACAGAAAGTTTCCCAACATTAACTAGGCCTTCCCATTGGTTGTTAGACTAAGATAAGATGAGTTCACAGTGTACTATTATTACACTTTTTTTTTGTACTTTGAACTTGTCCTATAACTTCGAATTCGCCGGACACCGAATAATACGGTATGGTGAAGTGTAATAGTGATGACATTGTAAGCTACAGTACTAGTTAGAGATCTGTCTTCATTATGCATTTCGACTCCAAATAAAGGTTAACGGGGGATGGTTCCGATAATGGAGGATAATGAAAATTTCATCATCTTGATATACTGGCCTTCACTCCAAAACCGACCCATCTGTAAAGTTTCGTGCCGATATTTCAATCCGTTTTGATGCGAGAGCTAAAAACGTGATTTTATAAGTCCCTTAGAGTACTGTGTACAATTAATATTGGTCGAACCAAAATGTCGCATATTTCGCTCATTATTTCCAAGACCAAACAATCCTTTGCTCTACAGATTGCACAGGTAAATGAGAAACAAAAAATTAGAGCTTTCCTCTGATACCCAAAATGTTACCACTTCCGGTAAAATTTGGGCTTCTGGGACGAGGCTAATTGCGATCGGGCCATGGACGCTTTAAGACTACTGTGGGTTCCGTCCTCACCAAGCCTACATGAACTGATGTCAGCCGCTCGAACCATATCCCTTACGTACTAACTCCATATTCGGAAAATATCCACGTTGATGGAACCTGACGATTGAGATTTCGAAGGGCGCCCCCCTACCCTGACATAGAAATTTTTGTACTGTAGTGCTTTTTTTGACTAGCATCTTCCGCGAGACCGCTCCTCTAAAGTCCACCGTCCACTTCCAGGTGAGACCAAGAAGCGGTACTCTCTGGACTTAGTTTTTTTTCTGAAACTCTGGACTATTTTTTTTTTTCCACCCATGTTTCGCCTTGTAGATCTAGAGTGATTTTCAGCTGACCAATGAATTGAAGTGGTCCGCTAATGTAAAAATCTCGCTGCCGTGTCCGCGGCTACGTGACCTTTTCACCCAAGATTGGGTTAATAATTCTAGCCACCCGAGTTTACCCCTGATCTCAAGGCAGCGGTCCGCTTGGACTTAGTTTTCACATTTTTGAAAAGTCCTACTGCCGTGGGCCCGGCTAGTGACTTTTCACTGCCGCTCTGCTACCGTGACTTTTCCCTGAAAGATCACTAAAAGATCAGGGGCTGACTTTTTCCGCTACCCAAGGAAGCGGTCCGCTCTGGACTAGTTCATTTTTGAAAAGTCTAGGCCTGCCGTGGCCCTGCAATGTGACTTTTCACTGCCGTACCCGGCTAGTTGACTTTTCACTGAAACACCACTAAAAATCTAGGGCGACTCTCCGCTCACCAAGGAAGCGGTCCTCTCTGGACTTAGTCATTTTTGAAAAGTCTCCTGCCGTGGCCCTAGGTGACTTTCACTGCCGAAGCCCGCTATGTGACTTTTCACTGAAAGATCACTAAGATCTAGGGCGAATTTCCGCTCACCAATGAAGTGGTCCGGTCTGGACTTAGTTTTTGTTTCTGAACTCCAACTCTGGACTTAGTTTTTTTTTCTGAACTCTGGACTTAATTAGTTCATTTTTGAAATGTCCGAGATGCACTACCCTCATATAGTATACGTTTCTGGTCGCGACCCATATTCTATCTTCTATATCCTTAGAGCAACTTCATAACGATGTGCCCAGTACTTAACGTCAACTTACTGTTGCGATTTTTGCTGTCAAAAACTAGGCATGATACGCACCCTTTAAAACATTAGATATGAACCTTAAAATATCCTCTCCCTAATAGGTTTGCGGAAACCGGTAGGTAGCCAACACTTATTCATAAATCTAACCGGTCAATTTCTTGGGGAAATGGAATTGGCTAAGACTACCGCACCTGTTTCGGGCCACATATGATTCGGATCCCACTCCCAACCCCTGACCTCTAACCGGTCACAACCTCTGCCTTGACCCGGGCAAGTGAACCCCGACCTTGACCCATTTTTTTTTTTTTCTAACTGACCCCTCACCTAACGGTAACTAAGGGCGACCGATCAGCCTGTTAAGCCGCGGTGCTGTTTACCTAATGTTTTGGCCCCACCACGAACATTTGAGCCCGTCGCAACCCCTGACTTGACCCGGCTAAACTGACCCCTCACTGACGTAACTAATGTCGACCGCACGCCTGTTAAAGCGCGTGCTGTTTTACCGTAAGGTTGGGCCTATTGCATGAATTTGTCCTAACCACTAACCTTACCCGTCGCAACCCCTGACCTTACCCGCTAACTGACCCCGTCACTTACTACCTAAGGGGCGCCGCCGCCTTTTAAGGCGCGTGCGTTTTTACCGTAATGTTGGGCCTATTGCATGAATCTGTCCCAACACAACCTTTACCTGTCGCAACCCCTGACCTTGACCCGCCTAACTGACCCCCCACTTGACCGTAACTAAGAGGGCGGCCGCACGCTGTTAAGGCTCGTGTCATTTACAGTAATGTTCGGCCTACAGTCTATTTAATTAACCCTTTTTTGCTACTTAGATGGATTGTGTGTTTTTATTTGTTCTGACATGTAATTGTATTGGAATTTGGGGCAATGGAATTGTGTTCTTTCCTTTTGAATTAAGGTGTCAACATTCTGTTTATCACAGACATTTTCTGATAAAGTAGTTGGTGGTTGGCTGGTAGAATTTCGCCTGCACTTCTGTGGTAGCATTAGCTCCAGGCTGCAAGTCTTGATGTATGGTAGCAGTAGTTGGTATTTGGAACTGTTGGTTTAAACAACGCACCACGGCGCAGGGGAACCTATATTAATCCTGGAGATGATAGGGCCCAGCCCATTCCGTTCCTTGCCGTAACAGATCCAAATACCGGTCGGATGAAGCCTCCCATGTGTGGGTTTTATTGGCCAGGTTCCAACATTACATGTAGCTTTCGCTCTGTTTAGCAGCAGTGACGCGATTGCGGGTTGACTGGAGAGGTAGCAGTAGCTAGCTGAGAGATTGAAGTTACAAGTTGATTTAGTTGACTTGTAGACAGCCGGCCGGTCGAATGGTTAGGGCAGATCACAGCTAAAAGTGGGAATAACGAAAAGTTCCGGTCAAGCCAAATAAAATAGATGGCGCTCTCTTAACTCGGCACCACATCTTGTGTAACATTTAAGCGATCTTAAATGTAAATTCATTAGTTCAGTGGTGTACTAATCTCTCGGGCACATCACTGTATGGGCTTCGGCCTATATCACTGTTAAACTACAATCGGTGTCACTGGTGTTTTCGCACCGCTGCGGGTGCCAGTTCTAAGTCTATTTGTTCGAGTAATCAGCGGACAAGGTATGGAAGGCAGGGTCCCCTATCAGTTCGCACAACCTTCCCTTAGGCGTCCGTCTTTCGTCAAAATGGCTTGCGTCAACATGCACGCTGTTTTGGACGGCACCCGCGGGGAGGTGGTCGCATCATTCAAAACTGCAAATGCTGTCAAGAGGAAGCGATGGTATACAAAAAAACACTCCACACCCACGTGGAGATGCACCACCGGCATCGTTCTGCACCTCTAACTTCGTCCGTCTCGCCCTTCCTGAACATTCGTTCTTCCGAGTGTCTGGCATCTCCGACAGGGTTCCGGATCCTCTTCCTCATATCACGAGAATGGGGACCCGCTCATGGCCCGCCCTATTGGTTGAGGCTGGCTTACTACAGGTCGAATCAGGTGGGGAACTGGCCGCCGGCCGACACCGCCAATGAGCTCCTCGGCCAGTTTTGAGGATAAACCTCGAATGACGAGGTCATTTTATCAGGGCAGCCGGGTTACCCCGTATTGTGGACACGAGTTAATAACAAATCCAGCATTTAGCCCGTCGTATCAGACCAAGAGTAAAGCACCTGCTTCCACGCAGTGCTTACTCTTTTGCTCCAGCAGGATTTTTATGCACGTAACTGATCGGGTCTTGTCACAGCCGCTCCTTACTTGGTGTATTCACAATTACGGGCGGAGCGGCAATAATGTGCGCCTCTTTCGTAGAGCCATTTGGTGATCCGAAAGCGCCGGCTGATCTTCTCGGGATCATTGGCAGCGCGGTACCCGTTATGCGCAGTTGAAACTAGTGGCACCACCTGGATGTCTTTCCACAGCGTTAACGTTGTGCGCCCATTTGGCCGAACATAAAAAGTACCAAGCGTGGCCTTATCCAGGTTCTTGATTACATCGGCTCCGGGGTTTTGGCGGCTATCTTTTGAGAATGCAGGTCGGCTGTCCCCGTGAATTCTCTTTCACGGCCCTCCGTTAGATAGTTATCGCGCTCCAACATTTCCTGGGCTAATAGATATGGGGGGATCCGTACAACTTGTCGGCAGTAAATTTATGGAACTTGATTTGTGGTGACTCGATGTCACGTCGGGCGCGATATCCACGACTTTCCCCCGCGTGTTTTAAGTTGCAAGCAGTAAAGTTGTCATCATGATCACAGTGTCCCATTCGCCTAAAATGCGTAACATTTCTGAAGCCCTGGACTTGGTAGGCCTGGTCGGCATTCGATGTTCGTCGCCAACGCACGTAATGCCCGCTTAGTAGCTGCCCATGTGGCCTTCATCGAGAGATAGTTGCGGATTGTCAGTTATAACTTCTCCTGGCAATTCCGCTGAACAGTAGTCCCAGGCGGACTGGACTTTATCCAGCGGATGCTTTCGGATGTAATGACCTTATGGCTCTTTTCTTTCTGAGTTGCGCAATCCATCATCTTTGGTTTTCGGGTAGTCGGATTTCGCACAAGATGCTACTTCAGACAGGACTTGTCAAACTCGTTTTAATCACCCATGCAGTGCAATTCATCTCGGTTTCGTAAACTCCGGATGGGTCGACCAATAATCCTTTGCGTTCGCCAGCGAATTAATACCCATCTACATGATGGATACCAAACCACGCGCGGATTTGCGGGGGGCCGATGTCATCTTTCTCACCCTCTTTTCTCTCAACCGGACGTTTGTCCAGTCGGCGATCTCCTGAAAGAGATTAAGAAAGAAAAACTCCGCAAAATAGTCAGGGGACGCGTCTGTTGGTCAGCGTCAGGTCGGTCCACTCGGCAGTGTACCGCGAACCCGTGTCGTCGGCACCGGGGTCAATGTGGCGTCCCTCAGATCTGTCCTTAGAAGGGTCCTGCAAGTCAAACCGGAGTCCTCGCTTCGGGTCATTTTCCCTCTGCCGCGTCATTGTACTCGGCACCCTTCTGTCGCGATGGGCTGGCTTGCGCGGATCATCAGATAAAATCCTTCTGATCCTATAGCCATCAATGTCCTGGCTAAAGTCGGTACCAGACGTTTGGGTTCGCGTCAAGCGCAGCTTCATCAACGGGTTGCAGCATGTCATCGGGCACGACTATCCTGGGGATTACAAAGCGGGAGTTGCTCCGATCTTTGCAGAATAGCCTGCCCTGATAGCTTGATGCAACCACGTGCCCTTTCTCCCCGCTCCTTAGCCTTCTTTGCTTGGTTTGGCACAGCAAAGGTCGGGGGCAGGCGCCGGCTCCGCTGATGAAGTGGAATGCGCCGGAGTCGCTGCTCGCTTTGCTTGTCCGCTAACCCCCTCGTGTCGGGCAAGAATTCCATGTTGCGGTCGGCTGTCTTTGCGGCCGCTACACGCCCGTATCCCCCCTCGGCTTCTTCGGCTTATTTCCAGCCTTTCTCACACATCGTTCTTTTTACAACCACCGATGTAAGCTGTTCCTCGTTGGAGGACTCTGCAGTGCTTGTCGTCGTGTCCATTGCTCAGACTGTACAGTCGCTGGCGATCTCTCCTTTTATACCTTTTTATTTCCCCCACGAAAGGTATGCGAAGAAGAAAAGACCAAAAATTTTAATTAAGTTACCTGAGTGGGACTCGAACCTGGAATCCGGAATCCTAGCGGTTGGTTTGGTGTACTCGGTCTCGGTCCAGTCGTCCATCCACTGAGCCATCTGATACGTACCTGAAAACTGATTGCATTTTTATAATCTTATAACCTTGGAATCACAGACCAACGGGCGAAGTACCGGTCACATGATGGAAACGGATCTTTTCACGTCCAAAATTTCTCCCAAAGTGACTGCAACCGGATCTTTTCATCGCGTCTCAAAATTTCTTTCCTCCCAAAGTGACTAATCTTCCGGTGAAATCAGATGCCCTAACCCTAATCCTAACCCTAACTCAGATGCCCTAACCCATATCCTAACCGAACTCTTTGCACTATAATCAGAATGCGGCGGTCCTTGCACTAAAAGCCAATTTTTAAAGATTTGACAAAATATCGACATTGAAAAATGGAAAAAGTCCTCATTCGAAAAATTGCCTAGACACTTTTGAAAAAACGACTAAGTCCAGAACGGCCGCCACTGCTACGGTCTTTAGCGTGGAATGGTCCCTAGTCGCAACACCATAGTTAAGGGTGAAAAAAAAACTAATTCCAGGGCGGTCGGCTTCCTTGATCTTTACCGGAAATCGCTGCTACATGCGTGTAACTGGTCCGCTCCGGGACTTTTGAAAAAATAACTAAGTCCCAGGCGGAGCACTGCCTCGGTATTTAACGGGAATTTGCCCTAGATCCAACATCCATAGTTAATGGTGAAAAAAAAAGTCCAGAGGCGGTAGCGGATGGAAAAAACCACTAAGTCTCAGAGCGGTAGTGCTTCCATATCCACCGGATCGCGGATACATGCGTGTAACTGGTCGCTCTCCCTGAGAACGCCAGAAAGAAGAACACAAGAGAAGAGGAAAAAAGGGGGGACTGGCCTTGTCAATTTTTCAAAGCCGCACTACAGTGGCTCGACTATGTAGATTATACGTTCTGTTCGCCGACCACGCCCAACCGCTGCAGGCCGCTTTTGGGCCTCTTGCGCATGCTACATTTTTGTACACACTCAATGTAACGCTACCGAAAGCGGTCCCTAGTACAAAATCCAGATTTCGCATACGCAACCCGTCCATGTTTGCTCTTCATCCAGCGGCGAGCCGCCCTCGGTAAAATCCACTACGAGTGGGAAAACGGGGCCCCGTCTGCCGCTAAAAAATTGTTGGCGCAAAATACACTCTAGGGCCGCTCAACCAAAACCCACACGACCCGGGCCCCGTACACGAGATATACTCCGCCTATAGTATACCTTCTGGTCCCCGACAGTTGGGCTCCATGAGCCAATTGGCACTTTCATTTCTACCGCGTCACAACCGAACTCACATCCGACCGGTGTGGGTCTGCGATCCGAAACCAGGCAGGCCCGGCACTTCTTTCATACATGATGTTTTTTTCCGCTTCAAAACCCTATTTTAGGTTGGTTTTGCGGAAAACCTAAGGGTGGCCAACATTTTTTTAGTAAGCTCCGGGGGATTCCCGGGCGACAGAAGTTGTGGCGAATACCAATCACGATCCAACCTTAGTCGGCCACTGCAGTACCCTTTCAAGTAGTCGGGCCACGGCATAGCAATTAGCTGGCCACAGCGGAAATACCTATTTATTGGGCCGGAGTATAACCCGTCGAGTCTGCAAAAAATGTCGCCACCGGTTCGGTTTCCGCAAACCTATGTAGTATAAGGTGTTGAAGGGTCATACACGATGGAATGTTTTTTAAGATGCTGGGGGTCTGTTGGTCTGATGCCCAGGGTTGTGCTGGACAGCTGCCTCTGGCACGAGAGGTGGGGGTCATGGTGGTTGAGGTTAAGTACTGGGTCTAAAGTTGGTGGGGGGGGTTGACGCTTAGAAGTTGCTCCGAAAGGGGGTATGTCAGTTAGGGGGAATGGGCCGCGACGGTGCAGAGACGTATACGTATAGGAGGTAGTACATCTCAGACTTTAAAACATGACTAGTCCAAGGTTCCTGAAAAAAAACTAAGTCCAGAGCGGACCGCTGGCCTTGGTCAGCGGAAAGTCGCCCTAGATCTTGTAGTTATCTTTCAGGTGAATGGTGGTAAGTCACGTGCATATGGGCCAGGGGGGGGTGGGTCCGGTGGACTGCAGTGTTTGAAAAGGAAAAGTCATTAGCCGGGCCACGGCGAGGGTAACTTTTAAAAATGAACTAAGTCCAGAGCGGGACCGCTTCCATGGTTAGCAGAAAGTCGCCGCTAGTCTTTCAGTGAAAAGTCACCTAGCCAGGCCACGGCATGAAAAGGGGGGGGGGGGGGGGGGCCCTTAGGCCGGGCCAGGGGGGGGGCACGGCAGGTACACTTCTTTTAAAAAAAGCACTACGTGCTAAGCGGACCGCTCCTTGGTCATCGGAAGTCGCCCTAGATCTTTAGTGATCTTTCAGTGAAAAGTCCCTAGCCAGGCCACTGTCAGTGAAAAGTCACTTGCCTGCCACGGCAGGTAGACTTTTAAAAAGAACTAAGTTCCAGATCGGACCCGCATTCCATGGTCGCGGAAATGTCGGCCCTAATCTTTTAGTGATCCTCAGTGAAAATCACCTAGCCGGGCTACGACAGTGAAAGTCACCTTGCCGGGCAGCGGCAGGTAGACTTTTCAAAAATGAACTAAGTCTAAGCGACGCGCTGCCCATTGGTCAGCGGGAAGTCGCCCTAAATCTTTTGGTGAAAAGTCACCCAGCCGAGCCACGTATGTAGACTTGTCAAATGAACCAAGCCCAGAGCATACCGCTTCCTTAGTATTTTACTACCGGAAAGTGGCGCCCCCCTAGACTTAAGAGTGTGTGTGGTGGCTGAAAGCTTTTCGCCTGTTAGCGGCTGTTGTGGATGGCCGCGATGAAATCGACTGAAATGGGGAAATTTGGGGGCCCAAAATTGAAAGGGGTAAAAGTGGGTTTTAGTGATTTAAGGAATATAATCGCAGCTGTGCTTGCGGGCCACTCCTCCCCCGCCTATCATGGTGGGGTTGGGGGGGGTCGATCGTTATTACGCCTTTCACATACGCTCAGTCCCCTCTTTGAGATTGTACTATAATAAGGGTCACGCAGTTTTGGCTTGGTAGTTGAATTGATACCAATTTAGTTTGTGGGCCAGTAATGAGAGTTTGATGGCTAACATACACAATTACAACGAGTCAGAAGGATCGGGCTCTCCCATTCACAGCAATGATTTCTCTGAGACCATTATAACTCGCGCACAATGCTTATGGTTATCTTCTGAGATTTGGAAGGTTCGTATATTGGAAAACTTACACTAATTTTGCAATTACCCATCCAAAACCTCAAAATGCTTGGAAATAATACACTAAAACTATTGGCCGACTGTAAGTAAAGACACGTTATTGCCTCATGCGTCATTTTTCGCACTGACGTACTTCCTTCTGTAACACATGGATGATCCATACATTAGTGGTATTTACTGGCAAAGGTGAACCGTCGACTATATCTGTTCTAACAGCATTCTCTTGACGTAAAGGTGATAGGACGATCTGCTGTTTGGTGTTAACAAATCTCTTCTTCCATGTCGACTCCTAGAGTAAGTATTAGGTTTTGTTTCATAAAACTTTAAAGACGACCATTGGCTTGCATGAGAAAGACGCAAATACTTAATGTGATGGCATTGATACGTCTAAGGGAACGAGGAAAATACGGAAATACTGTTGTCTGTACTGTTCGTATTGCATAAATAATAGCTGTTAGAAGGAATCAAAGATACACAACAAAGACAACCCATTTTGGGCAGTTTTTTTTTTTTATATAACCTGCGTGCTTCACCGATGGGGGAGGTTGTTCGCAAAGTCGAGACCAGCCAACAGTACCGCTTTGTCAACGATGGCGCGGCTACTTTTTGGAGGTGGCAAAGTTTAGTGAGATCAGTGGATGATCGGAGATTACTTTCGGAATGAAAGTGAATGCCAGGGGAAGAGATGATATCACGAGTCCTTGTCAAAATATCAACGACTTTGGCCAATTATTCCCTTCAACTCGTGGTTGATGGGTGAGACCAAACTCCATTCACCTGCTGGCATCGTGGAGCCGTCCCTCTTCATTATTATATATAAAAAAACACGAAGATCACTGACCTGCGTTTGCTGATTTATAACTTACTTTTTTTTGCAACATGAAAAGACAGAGTTTGATCGCATAAACGGTCTATTTCTTTGGTTGATCTTCAATTACACTCAGAGCCAAATAACTAAATCGCTGACTTCTCCATAATCAGCTTTAGCATCATGATTTAATTTACGCCGAAGAATTTCGTTCTTAAAATTGGTATATGGTAGCATTAATAGGTGTTGTGAAAAGTGACCTGGCCAGGCCACGGCAGTGAAAAGTCACTTAGCCGGGCCACGGCAGGTAGACTTTTAAAAAAGGAACAAGTCCGAGCGGACCGCTTCCATGGTCAGCGGAAAGTCGCCCTAGATCTTTAAGTGATCTTTCAGTGAAGTCACCACCTAGCAGGCCCCGGCAGTGAAACGTCACCTAGCCGTGCCACGGCAGGATCGACTTTTTCAAAAATGAACTACGTCCAGCGGACCGCTTCCTTGGTCAGCGTGAAAGTCGCCAGATCTTTAGGTGAAAAGTCCCCTAGCCCGGCCACGGTATGTAGACTTTTCAAAACTGAACTAATTCCAGAGCGTAATACCGCTCCTTAGTATTTACCTGAAAGTGGCCGCTAGACTTAAGAGTTGTTGGTTGTGGCAGAAAGCTTTCGGCCTGTTACGGCTGGTTTGGATGCGCGCTAAATCGACTGAAATGCGAATTTGCCCAAAATTTGAAAAGTGGGTAAAAGTGGGTTTTTAGTGATTAATGGATAATATCCCAGCTGTCTTCGCCACCCCTCGCCTATAATGGTGGGGTTGGGGGGGCGTCGTTATTCCGCCGTTGCCCATACCTCAGTCCCCTTTTGAGATTTTCTATAAATAAGGTCACCTGTTTTGGCTTGGTAGTTGAATTGATACATTTAGTTTGTCCAGTAAATGCGAGTTCTATAGGCTAACATACACAATTACACGAGTCAGAGGATCGGCTTCCAATTCACAGCATGATTTCTCTGTAGCCCTTATAACTCGGCTAAAAATGCTTATGGTTAGCTTCCTAGATTTGAAGGTTCTATATTGAAAACTTCCACTATATTTTGCAATTACACTCACCCTCAAGCTTGGAAAATAATAAACTATTGGCAGACTGGAAGTAAAGACTACGGTTATTGCCTCATGCAGTCATTTTTTTCCACTGACTTACTTCCTTCTTAACACATGGATGATCCCAGACAATTAGTGTAATTTACTGCCACGGTTGACCACTATATCTGGTCGACGCTTCTTCTTGTACTAAAGGTTTGGACAGCTGCTGTTTGGTTGTAACCAATCTGCTTCCATGTCGACTTCCTAGAGTAAGTATTAGTTCTTGTTTCATAAACCTTAAAGATCCCATTGGCTTTGGCATGAGAAAGGACCAATACTTAAGTTGAGTGCATATGATGACCTGAGGGAAACGAGCATACTGAATAACTGTTCTTACTGTTCGTATTGCATAAATAATAGCTGAGTTATAAGGAAGTCAACAACACAAAAGAACAACACATTTGGGCAGGTTTTTTTTTTTTATGAAACCGTGTCTTCACCCGATGTGGGGAGGTTGTTCCAAAGTCTAGGACCAAGCCACAAGTAAAACACGCTTTGTCAACGATGGCGCGGCTACTTTTTGGGAGGTGCAAAGTTAGTGAGATTCATGGAGAATCGGAGATTTTACTTTCGGATGAGAATAATGCCAGGGGAAAGAGATGATATCACGAGTCCTTGTCAAAATATCAACGAATTTGGACAATTATTCCTGACCCGGTGGTTGAGGGTGAGACAAACTCCATTCACCTGACTGGACATCGAGCCGTCCCTCTTCATTATTATATATAATAACACTAAGATCACTGACCTGCGTTTGCTGAATTTATAACTTAATTTTTTTGCCAACATGAAAAGACAGAGTTTGATCCATAAACGGTCTATTTCTTTGGTTTGATCTTCAATTACACTCAGAGCCAATAACTAGAATCGCTGACTTCTCCATAATCAGCTTTACATCATGATTTAATTAAGCCGAAGAATTTCTTTAAAATTTGGTATATGGTACATTAATATGTGTTGTTAACGAATCTAAAATAAATAATGGCTTACCATTTTCGTTTTTAGAAAAAGTTTCAAGAAGTACATTTTTGCTCCTAAATAACATGATTTAACACACAACTCTATGGGAAAATTCGAAACACTAATAGATAACAAGAAAAGATAACAAAGCTAGTGGCCGAACGTTTTTCTGAATTTCACATTTGTTTAGGTCCAACTTGCATACTTCAAAATACTGGAATAAAAAATCGGGTAACCGTTTCAATTTTAAAGAAATCGCTGATAAAGGTAAATATTTCAAAGGGAATTTGGTGAAACTTACGTCTTCTCCAGACAGACCTGCGTGTCGCGTTATTTCACGCAGATAGGACACGCAATAACGCAGATAGGACACGCAGCAAAACAAAATTAGGTGCGTGAAAGGTGCGACGCGTGATTAACCAGGCGCGTTCTTTGGTGCGTATCTTCTACGCAGTGCCGTTACTGCCGTATTCAGCGACGGGTCGATTTAGTTTTTGTTGTGTCACTTGCAATTGATCAATGGATTAGATGATCCAAGTAACAATTTCATATAAGTTTAGTAACCATTCCAGAGCTTTTTAGCGCAATGAGGATCAAATAAGGAGGATTTTACCTTAGTTTTTACACATTGAACCAGAATAAACCAAGCTGACTTTAAATTCATAAACGCCCCTGTGGACCCATAATCCTGGCAATCTCCCCCAAGTTTAATTAATGAAAATCCACCACACTGCATAGGAGAAGAAGCAGTTTAAGGGGTACGGCGATCCGGTAAGTACGTAAACATAGTAACGGACCCTCTGATGCAAAAACATCCATAGAACCCATTCGTTTTCCGGAGATATTTGAGATTTGCCATTCTCTATGACGGACTGATAACGTTAATCTCTCGCGCAGTACCAATTTAGATAATATCTTTCGCAGTCTGTGACACAGACTACGGCCGTGGGAAATACTTACCGGACCGCCGTATTTAAGGGGTGGCTCAAAACTCAACCACCCGATGCTCGCCGGTTACGCCCTCTATGATTGGAACCAGTTCCTAGTCTAACAATGGGACACGGTTCAACCGCCTTGAACTCGGTTCATCCCATAAACAGTCGAGCGGCGGTTGAGATTTGAAGTTGCCCTTAGAAAGTGTGATCAGAGGACAGAATGATGCAGGGGATGAATTCAGTATTCTGCCACAACTTCCTTCAACATGCAGTTTATTCCGTTGCGGCTGCCGAATTCAAAGGGGTGGTGGCACAATACGAAATTCTTTCCTGATGAAGCAATAGGTACCCATATATGATTCGGCATAACCTTCGGCGACTAGACATTAAACGGTGAGATTTGGTCAAAAAGGTCTTTCAGTAGTTTCATCACAAATCAGGGTGTGCGATGCAAAAACAAAACTTACGTTTCCAAAATCATGGTGTCTAGCTATGAGTTTGAGAGCGGATTAAAGTTGGGGTCTTTTGGTGACATCGATGACTGGTAGTGGACCCAAACACAGTCTCTTGAAAGGCATTGGGCGCATAATACATCCTCACGACCCTGGGATTGGCACATCATCACAGATTCTTATAAAATTATGCTGTATGAGCCAAAATGAACCTAGTAAAATCTTCATGAGTTGTATATCTTAAATTGAGCTTGAATTTCAAGCTTAATTCAAATGTATAACTCAAGTTGCCACAGCAGCATGTGATTTAGCGATAATTGCAACTGGCGAGTGCTCAATCGCTACGGGAGCTCAGTACCAATTAAGCCGCGTGTCTTTTGTCCGGTAATTTGAAAGCACATTTGTTTAAAATTATACCATGATTAGAAAATGCAGCCAGGTGACATACAGGCAGTAAATTAATATAGGTAATCAACATTCTAATCCCAATTTAAAAGGGCATTTCATGGTCCTAGCACTCTCTTTTCTGTTAATATGGTCAAACATACCTCAACGAAAAATAAATTATTCATAAATTTCAAGTGATTGTGACAAAGCGCCTTCATGTAATTAATAAAAATGTTTGTATCACCGGGCCGTTTTAAAGAAATTGCTTTTTCTCGCTTTAACACACAATATCTAAAATTGGGAGAGCGTAAGACCGGGGGTCGAGGCTGTGGATCACGAAATGCCTTTAAAATAAAGGATGTATTTTTCCTTACCTACTTACCTTGCAAATTGTGATACAAACAAGTTGAACTTATTATTGATAACGACTTTTTTCCTATTTTCAGAAATGCAATATCTGAATCAAAATGGGGGCGAAAGTTGGCAAAATTGAATACAAAGATCTTGAGTTTCATGAAAGAGTCGGAGAAGGTGGATTTGGAACAGTTAAGCGCGTAACTTTCAAAAAGCCTTACAAGGGATACAAAGAAGCCGCAGCCAAAAGTGTCTTCGAACTGGGAGAAAATGAGGTTAAAATCATGAGCCAACTTAACCACCCTAATATAGTCACATTGTTAGGATTCTATCGCACAGGGCTGCTGATATTATCCTCATGGAGTGTGCATCCAATGGATCTTTACCTATCAGATCAATCCAAGCCATTGCCGTATACGTTGAAGAAAAATTGGGCCAAGCAGTCAGCGGTCGCTATACAGTATCTTCATGATAACAATTTGTTGCATGCCATAGGGATATTAAGCCACAAAACTGTCTTCTCTTTGAGAATTACCTCTTGAAATTATGCGACTTTGGTCTTGCCCGACATATTGAACATTCTCAAACAACATCAAGCCAAAAAGGAACCCACCGCTACATGGCACCAGAAATACACAAGGGAAATGAGCGAGGGCGAGCTATCTACTCAAAACCAGCTGACATCTATGGTATGCTGGTACTCGAGATAGGAAACCTCCATTTGATGGGATGGAATGGCAAACGGTAGTTTTTGAAGTGGGGAATGGTGTACAGCCAACCATCAATGAAGATTGCCAACACGATCTAGCTGACATAATGCACCGCTGCTGGAATACTGACCCCAGAAGGCGACCTGCAATTGAATCTATCGTCGAAGGTTTGTTGAATCATTTGATGTCGTTTAAAGTATACGTAGCTAGGAAATTTGAAAAGGAAGTTTTCAGACATTAAAATGTATATGACTTTGCGCAAGAGTAAGCACAAAATATTTTGCTTGTTTCTAGGCAACATTGACCTGCTTATTCCAAATCCTTAAAGATGCCACTTCGTCATCTTTGAGAATTTTGAGATAGGGAAGGGAGTTAAATTCGCATGGGTAAAATTTATATTATAACTCAAATGGGGTTATAAGAGGTATAGGCATGTTTATCTGCAACCTTTTGTGTAACACGCCAAAAACTGTTCAAGGTAATCGTGAGTGTAAATATTTATAATGATCAGATTTGTTTCAAATTGGTTTAAATCCACAAGGAGGCAGTAACATATTTGAAAGAAAAACAAACAAATAAACAATATCACAATTATTAAACAATAATAAAATCTAAATACATTCGATCAGAAAAAAAAAACACTAGAAAACAAGTGTTTCGTTGTTTATAACAATTGCACTAGTTTTTAATATTTATTTATATTTTTATTTATTTAAAAAAATAAACATTTCAACAGCATTGACTATTTTGACACTGGAGAAGCACATCCATCCCAATCACCATGGGAAACAGCTACAAGTAACCAAGGTTGCCTGCTGTCCAAACGGAAACATAGTGATTGCTACTGAGAGGGAACTCTACATTCTCAACAGCGATGGTCGCTGTGAAAGATCACTGACTTCACCGAAACACACCCTCATAAACGGATACAACAGATAACTGGTATAACTGTATCACTATCAGGGCATATCTTGGTTGTAGATAACACGGAGTTCGTAAAAGTATTCGATGTGACGGGCGAATACCATAACTGTTTCCATGTTTTAACAAAACAAGAAAATCGGCTTTTGATTTGTGCATTCAGTTCTATCACTACAGATAAAGCAGGCCAAATATTGGTCGCTGACTGGATGAGAAATATCATAACAGTCCATACATGTCCTGACGGTAGGCTGGAAAATAAGATCGCTTGTAGTATTAACCTAGGTGGAAGTTTAATTGTCAATAGTAAGAATCATATCATGTATCATTTCGTTCCACGTGGTTCAGATCACAGTAAGATAGTAGCAACAGGATACTCAGGCATTGAAGTGTTCACCTTTACACCCACAATAGATGAGGATGTGACAGGTGAAAATACTAAAATAGAGGCGAGGGGAATAGTGTGTGATGCTGATGATAACATTTACATTGCATTGGCCATGTCTAAATTAATAGCAAATGCCATTCCTATCACTATTCAAAACATCCCAGCCACTGGCCATATTCACAAGTACAGTCCTACAGGTTCCTTCCTTCAGTACATTGTCAAAGGATTAGAGTCGCCCCAAGATTTGTCCATCACACCCAATGGGTCACTGATTGTTGCTACTGCAGAATCAATACTTATTTACAGTTTAGGGTTTAGGGATTAGGGATTAAACAATTTTGCAAAGTTGTTCATCAGGAATTAACAATAATCATGGACGTACAAAATGCGCCCACGCATTAAGGGTGTTCATTAAGGCGTATCTTGGGGGTGCCAAAACTTGCAAAAGCAGTCTATTTCAGCTATTAGATGCCTTCGGCTCTCAGGTATGGATACGCCGGTAGGTGGTGTTGTGATCGGGTGGTTTTGAGTGCATCCCTGTATCGACGAATAACGCCGATTCTCGTTTTCAGTATTAACTTGACCTCTGACTAGCAATTAGTCCAAATATGGAAGTTTAAAGGACGGTTATATTTTACGGCCGATTTTGGCCAATCATAGGTGTTATAAGGAGATGTGAATCCGAGCGGTCAAATATAGTGATTTTCCTGCCAGAAAGTATGAGATTTGGTAGAAACACTCAGTTCACACACAGCATATTAGGTTGTCCTTATTGTTTCAATGATTTAATGCATGAATTTCCCCATAAGTAAAAGTAATCGCCCCACCATTGTTGATTCCATTCCAGAGGTATGATTAAATAAATTATCCGTTCTTAATGAATTTAAAAATCAAACTGAATTTCAAAATCTCTCACGGACAAAATATATACCGCAATCTTTCAATCAGATTGCTAGCTTCCTTTAATTTCAAAGCAAGCATGTCCGTGAGTGGTCAATGCTTGCTTGGACCAAACATACAAGAGATCGCCAAGTGATGGCGCTATACCGTATTGCTGTTCGCAATCAGGCGGGGCCGGCAGTGCTACCCATATCTCGAGCTATTCGAGTTAAAACAGCCACCAGATCAAAATTAAACGGAATATATATATTCTGGGGGAATTGACATAACATGACAATAGGAAAGGTGTATAGCCAGTCTATCTACAGCCTTTGCCAAATGGAATTTTGAACAAACCTAAAGATTCGTTATACAGGTTGTTTGGCTTGGCTAGGAATGATATGGTCCCGAATGTGGTCTAATCCTTGTTCTTATTTTCCCTCGAAATAAACAATTCCAATTGACATGTTACTACATATAGGCCAGTCAAAATAGAGTAAATGATGCCTTAACCCAAAACAAATTGCAAAAGAATCGTCTTCTTCAGATTTGTATTAAGAAAACCTTTAAAAACAACATATCAAAAGGAGCAAAATCAAAGGAGTGGAACATATATTTTAAGGGGGGTAAGGTTTATAAAATATGAAAGGGATCAAAACGCGTCAAAAAGTACACCAACGTGTTCGTCATCTTTCCAGGATTAAAAAAAGTATAGTTTGCCTTATCTGCAGGTTGTAGTTCAATAGTTATGAGTCAAAATAGGTTCAAGGTCACAATAGGGGTAAATTTTCAGATATATCCGTTCGTTATAAAAATGGCGTCAAATTGTTCGTCTAATGGTACAGGAGCAAAAAATATACTGGTTGCACCATCTATGATATTCATTGCATAATTGGAACGCAAAATGTGACTGGGGGCTCTATGGGAGGTCACGAGTCATAGCACCGTAATTCTTATATAGAACGTTCAAACAAAGAATCCATTTACATTTACTTATCTAGTGGGACCAATTGAACAATTTACAACCAGTCCGATCAAAATCGGACTATAAATTTTACCCCAGGATGACCTTAAACCGTTATGTGCCTATTGTACTGAAACTACAACTCATGCCTTTTTAAACCTTAAGAGTAGCCCAATAAATTGGTACATCATTTAAATCAATTCGAACAATTCTAATTTTTTACCCCTGTACAAACGTTGCCCCTTATTTCAACATGTTCCACTAGGTTGATTTGGTAAACTTTTAATATATTATTTTGGACAATTTCACAGTAAATTAACACAAAAATTGTTTCTGTTGCAATTTGTTTTGGGATAAATCATAAAATTACTGGACTAATATGCATAACTAGTGCATTGGTCATGTTGGTGGGTAGTTAAGTAGGAGTCTTGTCTTGAAGCAAGTGTTATAAATTGTGTTGCACAGTTTACCCCGGAAGTTTGCCTAATTCCTTGTGTACAGTCTATTCATGTAGAGTATTCATAACTGTAACATCTGTACCATGTGTTCATACCAGGGAGGTTTAAATGCCATACCCGATGCGTTTCTTGGATTATTTTCTTCGGTCGATCTATGAACAAAGGATTCTACATTCCAATATAATAAAACAACTGCATGCCTCACGCATGGTATCTAAAAAACCGCCGTACTATATATGCATCATGATGCCAAAAGAGGCCTTGCAGGTTCATTCGCGCTCAATCAGTATGATAAGACTATGAATGTGTTCGTATGCGTATTCCATGGTAAACGCTTTTCAATACGGAATAAAACCTAATCTCGTTGTAACATCATCCAAACGGCATAATTCTTCTCCCATTGAAAAGTGTTTTCCATGGGATACGTATTCGTCCACATGATGTTGAATGCTGTAGCTGTATGGTAACTGTGAGATGTACCGATGTACATTGGTGCTTTTTTACCGTTCTCAATTAGCTACAAATCCAGATTACATGCACGAGCTTGACAAATCCTTAGCTAAAATTCCAAAGGCAGCCTCCATCTGGCTTTTGGGGGACTTTAATCTTCCAGATATAGACTGGGACAGTAACACCTTTATTCCCGGAGGAAGGTATCCCGAGTGTAGTAAGATCATGATTGAGGCAATGGAGGATCACAAACTGGCACAAATTATTGATAAGCCAAACCAGAGACAAACCGATCCTTGACTTGTGTTTCGTTAGTCACCCAGCTTTTGTTCAAGAAAATCAAGTCATTGCAGGTATCACTGATCACGACATCGTTATCGTTAATGCAAAAA
This sequence comes from Ophioderma brevispina, assembly GCA_023653785.1. NCBI lineage: Eukaryota > Metazoa > Echinodermata > Ophiuroidea > Amphilepidida > Ophiodermatidae > Ophioderma > Ophioderma brevispina. The sequence goes on along the minus strand of JAMKCH010084677.1, from coordinate 33,386 downwards.
TCTCAGTTAATGGAGTTCAAAAATTTTTGTCCGACATTCGACCCAAAAAAGCTATGGGTCCTGACAAGATTCCTGCTAAAAAATTAAAGAGTTGTTCTGATAGCCTTGCTCCAGTTCTGCAAAAACTTTTCCAGGAATCAATTGATTCTAGTGAGTTACCTATTAGCGGAACGCCAACGTCGTCCCAGTCTATAAGAAGGGGGATATAACGAATCCAGCAAACTATCATCCAGTATCACTCACATCCATCCCATGTAAACTACTTGAGAACATCATACATCACCATGTCATGAATCACCTTGACCAATATCATATCCTCACCAATTATCAACATGGTTTTCGCCGGGGGAAATCCTGTGATACTCAACTTGCTGGCCTTGAAGATAATCTTGTAAAAATCCTTGATAAGAAAAGCCAGGCAGATATGGTGATCTTAGATTTCAGCAAGGCGTTCGACACTGTCCCCATCAACGACTCTTATCCAAGTTAAGGAACATTGGCATTAACCGCCGCCTTCTTGGACATTGTTCCGGTCACCTTGACCAAGGCCAACAAACCACCCTCAAAACTACGGATTCAAAATCCCTGAATAAACTAGACAATACACTGTGGAACTTGAGTACAAATTTTAACCACAAAGAATTATTTTACTGTTGTGTTTAAATCAATCGCAATCAAATTTCCATTAGGTTTCAATAATGTCAAAGATATCTATAAATAAAGGTGTTAATTAAGAACTACTAGACTTACGACCCTGGTGTTGCCGCGACGCGGGGCGGCAGCGAGCGAGATTAAGTTAAGATGCGACTTGCAAGGGACTCCTGGCGAAATATTTTCAGCGCCAAAACTTTAATTTCCAATAGTTTGGGACGTGTCCACGGTTCGACTTGTCCTTACTGAAAAAAACCACTTCCTATAATGGACTCCCGAAGCTTGGAGTTCGACTAAATATAAAGTCCAAAAGTGCTGTAGTTTTTATCCTGGGATAACTCAGAGGCCACACGAAAATACGGAAACCGAACCCGGCTACACAATCGGACGAAACTGCTGGAGCTGAGCCTACTATGACAATGTCCACTAATGGAAGATTTGTACTAGACTGTGATTTCTGTCACTGTCAACTTGGAAACTCTGCTAATAACTTGAGACAGATGGTATTAAACTCTCCCTGGAGTAATGATGTTGTGATACTCTGATATTTCTCTAACAGAGATGTATATATTTCCTCTAAACAAATTAAACTTTTAGAAGGATTTTGGGCCTCTCTATATGAGTCATGTGCTAAAGATAGGTCCATTATATCATAAGTCTGAAATGCCTTACCATTCCACATGTACTGTTTAGATTTGGGATCTCATAGCAGCTAATCACTGACTGTTGGATAATATACGCAGTGCGCCACCATGGTCAGACTTCCCGACCACCTTGGGTGATCGCCTAGAACTCCAGAACTTTCTAATGAAAGCATAAGGTTCTAGACGCTTTCTCCGGTTATTTCGGTTTGTTCATCGATTTGCTTCTACACAAACCAGTATGCACATAAACAAGTTTAGATGTAATATTATATTACTTAGCCTAATTTATATAGTGTATGTGCTAATTTATGACCTTAATCTTTGGCTCCAAGGAAATAAATCATTGCCTAAGTTGGGGGCTGTTTTATTGTAACCGAATGGATTAAGCCTCCTTACCACCCGACATCAGAGAGTCTTACTTGAGGCCGGTCGGTGCTTCCCCAGGGGGACAGTGTTGGGCCTCTTGCTGTTCCTATTCTACTTTAATGATCTTCCGGATAGTATCATCGAAAGTAAGACTCTTTGCAAATGATTGTATCATATATAGAGGATAACATCCTCTCAAGATCGGCGAAGAATACTCCAGAAGGAATATCGGCTCCACTTTGTGCATGGTAGTCTACGTTGCAGACGTCCTTTAAACACTTCAAATTTACTCCATTTCTGCTTACCCCATAACCCAAGCAATCAAAACGTGAATTCAATTGAACGGGGAGCTTCTCTAACAGTCACGGAGCCTGCATACATAGGAGTAGAAATCATCATGACCTGAGCTGGGCACAGACTCAACCAACAAGTAACAAAAGCAACAAAATTTTGGGCTTCTACAAGAAAACGTATTCTTGTAGGCAAAGATGTCACGGAACCGCGTAATAAAAAAACTCTTGTCCCGCTCAACTTGAGTACTCTGGAGCTATCTGGATCCATATTACAAACAACAAGATACACTGGGAAGGGCCAACTTCGGTTCGTCCCGCTTTTGTTCTAACAACTGTAATAACAGGGAGAGCGTCACCAACTGCTACAACCTCCAGTGGGAATCATTAGAATAAGTCGTACCAGGCTCCGACTTACACCATTTACAAGAATTGCATAAACATTACGCCTTCAATATTCGAAGTACAACATCAGGACCAGACAGAACGTAGTTAAGGAAGTAAGTTATCCCCATTGCTGTAGCACGGAAAGGTCGTTAAATCTTTAACTCGCATGGCCAGATCGTATCATCCCCTACAGAAAACCACGCTGATGTTCTGCGTGCACGGACAGAAATACTAACTCATCATCTCATTACTTAAGACGGTGTATTCGGCTGATGTAATCATTGGTAAGCATTCAAATATTAAAAACGGGTTTAAAACAATGGGACCCTTCTTTCTGGAAATGTCCTCTTTCTCTTTGTCTCTGTTAAGAGTTTCAACTGATATTTTAGAATAAGCTTTTTCAGTATATGATATCTACTAAACCCATAACAAATGTAAGGTTCTGAAATGGGTGTTTCTCACAGTAAGCTATATTACTTTTCTCCTTTACACCATCCCGTGTCCAAGTGGGTCCCATCCTGACCTAAAGAGGACAAAGTCTATTCTGAATACAATCTTTTGGGGGATTTTGGGATCTAGGCTGCAGATAATACCACATAATCCATTATTTTGAAAAGCCACTGCAATAAGGATTTATAGATTGGTGACTGTTCAGGAATTTGCTGGCCTCTGCTAAATATTGTTTAGCCTGCTAAATCATTGTTAGCCGCAGTTTACAAAATGAGAGTGTTAGGCTGCACATTCAACTTGATTATGGCATTAACTGTCAACTATGATAGATGCAAAAACAGACACATTAGCTATACATTATGGCTGAATGAACTAGGCAGTATTGGGAAAGGGGTTATAGTCCAGGCTACAGATATATTATAACTAAGTCTGTTGTTTTTTTTTATTCGTGCCAGTTCATGCATATTGTCGAAATTATGGTTTCACTTGGAAGAGATGTGTTGATGCCGAAATTGCCGGAATATTATATTAGATACATTATTAAGCGTTAAATGTTTCTTTATTGCAGGGAAGCCCAAAATTTGCTTTATGTATTTAAAATTAATTTAATTTCATGATTACCTTGGAGTTTAAATCAGAAATGAATGTTTTGAAAATAATAGAAGTTGGTATCCGTTGGACTCTAAGATTTTAGTAACATAGGAGGGCCGTCGAGTACCAAATTGTGTAAACACGTAATTCAATACGGAAAGATAAAATCGCAATCTCGTCATAGTTGCGCAGTTCACACTCCATATGAAAAACGTTTTACCACATTTGGCACTCGCCAGTGGTGTTAGTGTACGGCTATGGGACACTCCACTTTAAAAGAAGGCCCGTCCCAGACAATAAAAATAGAAATTAGTATCCGTCGGCCTCTCAGATTTAAACCATAGTGTCAGACGAGTCTCAGACTTAAACCTTAGCGCCTGGCGGACAAAAACCATTTATAACCCCAGAGTCCTACGGTTACGCTAAATTCTAAACCAAGAGTCCCAGGACAATGAATTATTACTCGGCATTCGCCGGATTCTCCGACTAAAACCTTGGTGTCCGACGGACAAAAACCCACTTTACACACACACAGTCCTATGGGACGTTTATTAAAGAGACACTGTGAACATTTGAAAAATGTGCCGACCTCAAATTTTAAAAATCGATATTTTTGCTTGGTGAAAGCTTTTATATACAAAAGCCCTCACCCGAATGATTTAGACCAAAATCAGCTTTCCTTATGGGTAAAAAGAAAACACGATTTTGTAATTTAACGGCGACGGCGACGACAAAATTCAGCATACAGCGAAAATGGCGTTTAACACAAAGAAACACACAAGCGTATGCATGTTTGTTTCCCCCGTTGCACACTTGTTTGACGGTCTATACCTTTGTGGTTTTAGTATAGTTGAGTACGAGTCAAAAATATTCATGTAATTACAATTTGTGATAAAGTTATGGAAAACTTAAAAGTGGGCCTACAAATACCTGGCTGTCTTTTATCCTCATATCAAGGCCCTATCTGTTTTGGGTTATGTATTTTTATGTGTAAAAATAGATTTCTTCTTTCCATGGCCCTAGACTATATTGAGAGCAAATTGAAGAAATTTCATATTTTGTGAAAAGTGCCGTGCGCTTAAAAACCAGGAGTCCTAGGACAATGAAACAAAAAAATTAGTATCCGTCGGACTCTCAGATTTAAACCTTAGGTCCGACGGACTCTCAGACTTAAAATTTAGTGCCCGGCGGAAACAAAAACACAACTTAACTTATAACCCACAGACGCTCCATTTTAAAATCATGAGTCCTAGACAATGAAACACAGAAATTAGTATCCGTTAGACTCTTAATTTAAAACATTAGCGCCCTCCGACGGACACTAAAACGATCGGAACTCTGATATATGACACCCGTCGCGTTTCAACAAAAATGGAGCATTTAGCATTGGGTAAGTTTACGCAAGGATAACTTTGAAACGTATTAGGGCTGTATACTGTGTAAAACTAAAGATCGGAACCAAGACAAATTAACCTTTTGTATTCCTTTTAACAGACCAATCATTTCGACACAATTCCCATGATTCCAAAATTATTTTATCGCCTTATTTTATAAAATTCCCCCATATTTCCAGAGGTTGGACCCAAAAATTATGATTTAGCACCCTTCAAATATGAAAAACATCTCAAACCTTCTTTACCTAACTTCGAGAAAAGGATAACCCAACTAATTATAATACCATGACTATTTAATTTGCCAGCGATTATGGGCGTGAATGTAATCAGTCAGGATAAAATGGTATGGAATCACTGACCTCTACACAGGGATAGCGGGTCAGAGTCGCCGATTGAACACATCAGGAAGTTTGTTTTGACCTATGACAATATGGCGGGAAAACAATGCATACACCTTGGTCAAACATAGAACATTTGTGTGAATATGTGCACAACAGAAGGGGTATGCATGTTCCGCCATTATTGTATAGGTCAAAAAACCAACTTATTGTGTGTTTCACTCTGCGCATTCAACTGTGCGCAAGCCCACTATCCGTGTATATACGTCTAAACTTTCCTTTTCATCTTATCAATTGTGTTTCTTTTGTTCAACTGTCCATTATAGTTTACGAACGTGGTTAGAGACCGTTATTTAACCCTATGAATATTCATCACACCGTTATTTTTCCGAAAGTGGTCTTGGACACTTCCGGAGAAGAGGAAAAATAACGGTATGATGAATATCATAAGTTTTTTAAACAAAAAAAAAGGACAATTGAAAACAAAGGAAAAATTCTAGAAACACCTAGCCTCAGGTGGTACAAATGAAAAGAAAAAAACAAAATTTGTGAAAGACCTCAATATAAAAGCTAATTGTGAACACAGATTACCATTATACTTGTTAGTTTTTCTGTCGATTACGATTCAGCAAAAGTGATTGTAAATATGCAAATTTCTTCTTCACTATATTAAAGGGACAATCGAAACTTTTCGCTCCTTCATTGTTGAAATAAAAACAACGATGAAGAACAGGGGACCTCAATACAAAAGCTATGTGATTGTCGGATTATCATCTGCTGCGTTAGATAATACAAGTATATCGAAACGAAATCAGCCAAGATTGTGATTCAAAAGTCATTTAAATCTTCACCGGTGATCAATACAAAAGCTTATGTGAATGTCCGATTGCCATCTTCTGTTTAGTCATACATGTATATATATTTTCGCCCTCAACGGAATAAGCCAAGCTGGTGATTCAATGATTCAGGTGATTCAAATCATGGAAATCTATCAAAAAGACAATTAAACATGTTTAGCTTTTACTTTAAAATGGTTAACAATTGAACAATAGCTTTCACGTACGGCCGTAACGCCTGATCACTGAATACGGGATTTATTTAAAAATACAAAAATGAAGGAGAAGCGGATGCAAACGAGAAGGGAATTTCTGCCTTTGTTTATCTTTATATAGGCAATTCGCGTGCTATTAGTGATAGCCGTAGACATAGCCCATGTAAGAAATTGCTTAAGATAGGATATTTCTTAGCTAAAACTTGCTTAGCCTAACATGCGGTAAACATTCGGTAGTCACATCGAATACCTCTGTATCAAGATCTTAATTCGTGGTTTTGTCAGAATCGGGGGTTAGATATACGTGTAAAAAGGTTATTTGAAACCTGTATCTAATTAATATCCAAAACCCTGCTACTAAATACAGTCCATAACGGATATTCTTTAACCAGTCAAAGGATTATCTTTTCAACAGATTGGGGGCCTTCTTCAAAATCAGATCAGGCTTCCTCAACAAAGTAAGCTTATCTCTCAGAAGAGTAAACCTATATCGACTATAGACGTTGGTGTTAGACTCCTGAAAAATGAAAACATACAACACAATTGGTGTTTTTAATTAAGAAAAAAACTAAACGCTGCTTTCAAGGGTTTAAAAAAAAACGAAATAGACACGCTCAATTTTACTCAGAATTATAAGATCTATATCGTTCTTCTGTCACGAGTAATGTAGATAAGGACATTAAAACACACGTTATTGAAAAAATAAGATTTGATAGGTCTGGCTGCCTGTTAGACTCCAAGGTTAGCCTCGGAGTCTAACAGCCTCACCAGACCTTATCAAACAACACCATATTTTTAATAACGGTGGGCTTATCACCTTTATCTATTTAGTAGAGATCAGTGGTATGAATAGAGAGCATATCAGGATGCATGCAATCCGGGTTCCCTTCTCAAAAATAACAGATGGCACGTAATTCGTAAAACGGGAGAGTACACTCGACTGAGCGGACCGATACAACTGTCAACATTTGAAAATAGAGCTCTTTTTGGGTGTATTTTCCAAGTTGATAAAGTTCGTGTCTGTGTATTGTCTCAAGTAAAGTAATGCATTCAAAAACTCGATGATTTGTAACTTCGATCAATTAAAAGGTGGTATAAGATTGTAGCATCCATTGCAGCAAATTATATTATAGATATTACATGATGGTAATTATTCCACATACAAAATGTCATCAGAAACTGTACATGGTGCTCGATGAGTTTATCCTTGACAAAAAAAAAAAAAAAAGTAACAGAAAAGAAATTAGTAATTAACATTAAAGCAGTAATAGCTCATCTTTGAAGGGCGCCCCCCATTTTCAAAAGGTGGCTTACCTTGGATATACCTTGAAATCACATAGCGCATCTATATGTCTATACACTATAAAGCATTCTGTGTTTATCAACAAACTCTTCTTTACCAATCCTTAGTGCCAGAGTGGGGTTGTCAGGTTCTCTTTTGTTACCAAACAACTCTTCTGTTACCACCCGAGCGCATTCTATGGGCTCAGTCTCAAGCCGATTTTTTGCTAGAAAACCACTTCCAGACTGCTCAATACTGCTCAATAATTCGGCGACTACAAAAGTCGCCGATTTACAGTCTTGACAGCAACATGCCACAACTTGTACTGTCGTGTTAAGGTCTGCGACTGATTGGGAACGGAACAAGTGCCATGCTTGATCTTGTTGATTTCATGATGCTGTCGCCTACTGCTAGCATCTCTTGTCTTGTAAATTGTGTAAGTTTGAACAAGACTGCAGCCGATTTTGAAAAAAAAATGTGGTCTTGTGTAGTTGGGAAGAGGTTGGGTCGCGTCGCGAGTTGTCATGTATATGACTGTACCTTTCTTGGCGTCAACAACTCGGCGACCAATCGACAAGCAGTCTTGACAGCGACATGTCACAACTTGTGCCGTCGTTTCAAGGTCGGCGACTGATCGGGGACTGAACAAGTGGCGTCGCCAATCATGATGCTGTCACCTACTACTAGGCGCTTCAGCATCCCTTGTCTCGTTGACGACGGGATACTCGCAGACTAATCATCCCTGATCGGGATAAAAATTGTAAATTTTGCAAGTTTGAACAAGACTAGTCGATTTTGAACAAAATGCGGTCTTGTGTAGTCGGGAAGTGGTTAGGTCGGGAGCTGTCTTTTGTGTGACTATACCTTTAACACGACAGCACAAGTTGCTGTCAAGACTGCAAGTCGGTGACTACGCCTTAAGGTACAGTCACACAGAAGACAGCTCCCGACCCAACCTCTTCCCGACTACACAAGACCGCATTTTTTTTCAAAATCGGCTACAGTCTTGTTCAAACTTGCAAAATTTACAATTTTAATCCCGACCAGGGATGATTAGTCTGCGAGTTTCCCCGTCGTCAACGATACAAGGGATGCTGAAACGCCTAGCAGTAGGCGACAGCATCATGAAATCAATAAGATCAAGCATGTTTAATTGGCGACGCCACTTGTTCAGTCCCCGATCAGTCTCCGACCTTGAAACGACGGCACAAGTTGTGACATGTCGCTGTCAAGACTGCTCGTCGATCGGTCACCGAGTTGTTGACGCCAAGAAAGGTACAGTCATATACAAGACAACCCGCGACGCGACCCAACCTCTTCCCAACTACACAAGACCCACATTTTTTTTTCACAATCGGCTGCAGTCTTGTTCAAACTTACAGAATTTACAAGACAAGAGATGCTCAATCGCCTTGCAGTAACATCAACAAGATCTTGTTCCGTTCCCAATCAGTCGCAGACCTTAACACGACAGCACAAGTTGTGACATGTTGCTGTCAAGACTGCAAATCGGCGACTTATCTTCTGTAGTCGCCGTGTTTAGTCGCCGATTTAACATGTCCAGTTGGCTTGCATCTTCTCTCCCGCTTGGAGCAGACTCATTGCCGACCACTTTCCCACTGCACACAACCACTCATGATGCGCGCCAACTCATCGGCTACCCCTTCCAAACCGCTCATGTGTTCAAGCCGACCTTCCCGATTCCAAAACCAGCCACGATTTTTTTAAGCTGCAAGAAAAAATCGTGGCGGGTTTTTTCAAATTTGCCACGTGCTCCGACCACACAAGACTGCAGAAGACTGTACAGGACAGTCCCAGACTTGGCCAAAACTACACCTGAAAAGGGAAAATTAGTCATGATTTTCGAAAAAAAAAGGCCAACCGGCACCAGTCTTGAGCAGTCTGAAAGTGGGTTTCTAGCATGTAATCGGTAAGACTACAGAAGATTGTACAGAACAGTCCCAGACCTTGCCAAAACTACACATGAACAAGAAAAACTGCTCACGATTCTCGAAAATTGGCCAATCGGCACCAGTCTTGAGCAGTCTGGAAGTGGTTTTCTAGCAAAGAATCTGCTGTGTACTCCCCATCACATGGCCCGATATGCTTAATAAACCACCAATGACTCACCAAATGCGCCTCCTAATTTTGTCGTGTTCGAAACTCTACCAACACTGTGTTGAAGATTACATGTAACTTCCGTCTCTATTTCCAACTCCACGTCTGCATGAAACCCCATAAAAGGGTCATCATTATTGCTTCCCACAATAATAGTAGCGTCGTCTTCTCTTGCAGGAGGGTTGCAATCAGATGGTGTGCAATTTATTAGGCAATGTCTGTAACTTAGTACTAACACAGGAGCAACTTAAATGAAAAATAACAGAAAAAGATGGGTACAAAAAGCATCTGTAGTGGCGTACTGGGGGGGCGGGGCAAAAGATTTCCATGGCTCGAAATATCGTGACGAAATGGAATGACATTTGTATTATCGGTACAAATTTTTTGTGCAGAGGTTGCGTACTATATATTTGCGGTACAATAGACATAAATCGAAACAAGCACCTTTAAGAGCATACCAAACATAGATCCATGCGTGTTTTGTTGTTGTTGTTGTTGTTGTTGCAAATGCCTTTGTCCCGAATGTTAACATTTTTGGGGGGACATCCTGTGGTTGACACGAGAAATCCGCTGAGAGGACGTAAAATCAAAATCATTCTATGTCCTCCTGTATGCGTGAGTACAAGGAACACGCAGCTGAAAAAAGTCTAAGACATTAAAGGTCCCAGGAAATGAGATGATAAACCTTCTCCAAATCTTTGTGGGACATTCCACTGCAATAAACAGGGCCAGAAAAATGAATACACTACTAGTGACATCATTTGTTAAACTATTGATCATCAGTCACCTGAAATTTTCTATTACACTCTGATAAATCAATGGTACCACAAATGATGTCATCACCAACCCAAATATTGAATGCTTTCTGGTCCCTCCTTGTAGACTTGACACAATCACACCAATTCTATTGCATTTCTTGGGACCTTTAAGCTGACCGGTTCTATTTTATTCTTGCCGTAAGGCTCTAGCTAGGATTGGACCTTTTGTAAGGTCTGTCTTACCTGTTTCTGGTGTGCAAAGATATTTTTCATAACTCTCTTTTGGGTTTCTATCATCCTTCTTAGAGGAATACAATGGCTGCCTTTACAAGCCAACCTATCAAAGATAGCTTTGCATAATCCTTCTTAGGAACATCAACTATACTTCATGCTGCTTTGTTGTCACAGAAGGACCTGTGATATACGATTTGTTTTCGTGGTTTTCCTCTCGTTGTTTGTTACTGTAATATGCATTCAAGTTGTTTACCTACTGTATCTAAGATGCCATTTCGTTCACCAGATGGGATATAATCTTAATATCCTCAATCAAATTTTGATCCACTGAACGACAAACTGACGAACCAAGTGAACCCTCAAGTTCATCAGCATTACCTGCGAACAGGGCCGTACACAGAATTTATTTGACTCTTTTTTGTAAGTGGACCTAACTTACCCTAAAATATGGTCCTTTTTTGGACTTTTTTAACATCTCATCACCAAAAAGTGGACTGTCTTGTCATATTTTCTGTAATTTTTTGACTTTTTGGTAAGGTACAAAATAGTTTATATCCTTTGTGTACATGGTGTGAGAATGCACGAAATTAGCCTAGCATCCTATATAAAAAGGATCAAAGGACTATAGAGCTTTATTATTCTAGTCTAACTCGTGAATGTCTTTCATAAAGGATACGCCAAAATTAGAACGGTTGGTAACCACTACCCACCTTCGGTAGCCGAGATATTAACTAAGGATAACGAAACGACACAGCTCAATCCCAGAAGGAACCTAAATCTGGAACAGCAAAGTTGAATTAACTCATAATAAAGCCGTAAACCCAGGATATGCCCTCCTTATCTGTTTATTTTCGTAAACCCCACACTGTACTGTATAGTAAACTGAGATGGGGATGATGAGGTGGGAGTGACAAACGTATGCTCAGGGCCGCCTATGGCAAACTTTAAGTCAGATAATGCAAAAATACAATCTATTGGTTGTTGTTGCTGTAAAGAATGAGAATAAAGTATTGTTTTTAGCCTCTGCCATGTGTCTATCGTGTCATATCACACGGGCTACAGCACTATTTTAGCGTAAAACTCGGTTGCGCCTCGTTGCTCTACTCAAAATAATGCTGTCGCCTGTGTGATAAGACGCGATAGACACACGGCAGAGGCTAAAACAATACCTTTATTCTCTAATTCAAATTCATTAGTTAAGGTCATTTGCATAAGATCTAATAAGCCAAACAATAGCTCAAAAGAAGTACGATGTGGCAATGCAGTATGCTTTAATTGAAAAAAATATTACTGTATAATTTTGACTCTCAATTCGTTTCGAGAGCCGATAAAAAAGACGTTCACGAAAGTCAATTGATTGTGTGCATTTTCAAATAAAATGTTTTACTATCGGTTTTGCGAAGCCAGTTTTCAATGTAAACAGATTGTTTTGATTTATATTAAAATTAATACGTACAATATATGTCAAGAAAGACTTCACTCTCGAGTTTAGGAACAGCAACTTGCCCCTTAGACAGGCATTTCAATTTTCCATCATTGAATGCTTTGTTGGCCGTGTAGGTTAATGTACTTGTGGAGTCAAACAAGGTGCCATCGTCCTGATTAACGGTTTTGTGGATTTTACTGAACTCCGGACTGATTTCGCTCCAGTCGACTGCGTCAACCTTCCATTCATACCAAATCATGTCGACTGCTGGCCTAGTTCCAATTGAGCGGCACAGAATGGTCATCACGTCTCCATCCGTTGAGGTTATAGTTCCTCCAATCGGCTCGATACCGTGGCCCATCAGTATCTTATGAGACGACGCTCGAACTGAATTTGAAATTAGCAAATGATGTCAAGCAGAGTTAGACCTTGTTTTCAAAAAGAAATTGGCACATACTTCCCACCCTAATCTTACTTACCCTTTCAACCGCGGTTATTACATCGCACGGATGTAAAAATTGTTCACTTGAGGTACACACTGAATAGAAGCAGAGAGTTTTTTTACCCATAATCCATGTCAATATTTGTAGTGAATAAAACACAGATATTTTCAATCGTAAAAGTGGCACATTTTCTTTAAATAATAAAATGTCATTCAATTTCTTCCCATGAATATCAGTGACTAGTGATGTACATCATACTACATTGACTCCAGCAAATAATGGCGCTATTGCTGATATTCAGTAAATCCGCTCAGCATTCAAAGGACAAAGTACTTCCGATTCTTTTTTATCTGGAAATTCAGAGTTATTGGTTGATTGGTTGATTGCAGAGCGTGTGTTACGTGAAACCTGTACACCAGTTGCCTGGCAATTGGTTCATGACATGCATGTTGGGATAGCAGGTGAAATGAGTGGGGTCAAGAATGAGTTGGGTAAGTGACGCCGTTGACTCAGCAATAGACGCCCAGCTTCCAGGATACAGATTTTCACATTCCACTTCTAATTGCTTGATAAAGGGAACTCTTTGTGTATGAAGTGCAGAACAGCACACAAGAAAATGTTCTCTCGTTTCAGGCTCCTCAGCACACAGCAGGTAGGTTGGGTCCATATTAAATTGGTTCACTTTTGCACGGTGTCCTTGAAGGATGTATGTTCCAGTAAGAAGCTTAGTCTTGACAGAAGCTCTATACACATCTCGTTTGTTTGGTTCATCAGTATCCCAAGTCGGATGCGTTAATAGCAGTATTCAACGTTGAGGTATTTCAGGGATGTTTTTGACACATCCTTTTTCAGCTTGTTATTCCAGTAGTTTAACACTGCAGAAATGATTTGTTTCTTCGAGTTTGTTTTTGTTGGTGGATTTGTTATGAGCACTTGGCAGATTATATTCTGCACTCTTTCAAGAACCAGCTTTTGGAGCTCAGGTTTTTCATAGCCAGCTGTCTCTCAGCTATCCTGCTCAATAGATGAACCAGAAACGATCATAAAAATAGAGCCAATTGATTGAGCTCAATTCTGGCTTTGACTGGAAGTGCTCCTAAAAATAGGAAGGAATACGGCTTCATTTGCAGTTTTGCCTGGGAGATGCTGAATTTGTTATAGTGTTTTCTACTGAAGGTGACAACGTTCGTATTAAATTCTGTCAGATTCATTAGATCCATATAGACACCTTGGTTCCACATATGTATGGCTAAGCTTCCATCTATCTAGATGAGTATATTGTACGCCAGCCAATCAGCAGTCTTTCTTGAATAAACAGACTTATTTGTGCTGTGGTTTGATTTCTCGCTTTCCAAGAGTGCATTATCGCTATAAACTGTGTACTGTTGAAATTAAAGACCAAGAGGGAGAGTTCCCTACTAGAAGTGAGAGGTGCCTGATTTTACTGGGATTACTGCATGATAAATATATGCATGTATACTTGTAACATATTCTTGGAGTCTCTATATTGGATGCTAAGAAGGATATTATAGCACAGGTCGGTTACCCTTCGTAATAGGGGACCTATTCTAGGCAACATTTCGTTCTTTAGGCGATGAGAGAAGGGGGTCAAGAAGCATTGGAAAATGCTCTGTTAGAGGGTTCGTTCGTGCGTTGGCAAGTCCAAAACTCACAGTGGAAGATCCGTCTTTATAACCAGCTGATAGTTTCATCAACCGGGTTGATCAGGCCTGGAATCCTTGGGGACTGTAGACCTCACAGTCACGAATGATGTGGCTAATGGTTTGATGCTCTCCACAAATCGCAGTTTGGTGGAAGTTCTACTCCGATCTTTGTGAGGAAGTTCTTTTGTACGACCAACGCCAGTCGGAGTCGTGAGGTTGGACCAAGGCTTCCTACCAGGTCACAGCCTTTGGGCTTGCTAGATGGCGCTGTCCACAAACTGCTTCAAAGGTTCAAAGTAGAGGATTGACCATTGCTCATACCATTGTCATTGATCCAGGATGATCGTAGGGATACTGTGACGGCTGAGGGTCGGATTTGGGTGGCAAAGTGATTTCCGTAGAAAGTCTATGATCCTCAAAGGGGTTGGTGGAGGGATTAGGCTGCCAGGTTCATCACATTTCTTGGCGGGCTTGATCGTCTGAAGGTTCCTCTAAGGTTTTGCAGGAGCTATGCCAGACAGATTGGAGATGGAAGTATTTTACAGGCGTCGCCAAAAGGCAACCAACTAACAAGTCTCATTGAATCATTCAGAACGACATCAATTGTGTGAAGTACACTGCTGACTCCATACTGGGGCAGCGTATTCAGCAGTGGAGTATGCAACAGGCAACAGTTGACGTAGTAAGGTGCCAACCCAATCCAGTTATGAGAGCCTTCTGAGGAGGTTGACACTAGACTGCGTCTTGGCAGCAACTGCGTTGGTGTGTTGATTGAAAGGAAGGCTGCGGTCCATTGTGACACCAATGTACTACGGTGTTGGGTCATGTGACAGATTTTCTCCATCTAGTGATGTTTAGTTCTCTTTTTGCGCTTCGATTTGCAAGGTGGAAAACAGAACTGACGGTCTTGGGTTTGGTGAGTTTCAAGTGCCATCGGTGGAAGCAATTGGCTTAAACAGTGATTAGGTCTCTGCAAAAATGTTTATATTAGGACTCAACGTCATCAGCAGCTATTCCAAGTGCGTTGTCGTACGCGTCGGAGTACTGCGAAAACAAGCTCCTTTGGCATATCTGGGACGTAGATGTTGAAGAGACTGTGTGGCACAAGGGACAGAACCTTGTGGGACACCAGTCCGAAGTTGCGCTTTCTACTGCGTTGCCCATTTGATGCGCCAGAGAAGAAAAGATCTGTCTTGGATGAGCGGCATTATGAACTTGACAAGCTGGACATCAGGGAAGATTTGAGAAGCTGTTGGGTTAGAGACCTCGGAGCCAGACTGTATCGTACGCAGCAGTTCGGTCCAGAAGGCTGATCCAAACTTCTGCTTCTTCTGGAAGGCTGTCTCGAGTCATTAACTAGTCTTTGCTATCTGGTCAGTTGTTAACTTACCTCTTCGAAATCCAGCTGGGTGCGGGGTAAATTGCCTCGACCGTATTATCATTGATCTGCGAGTAGTCCAGTCGCTCAAGCAGCTTATAGATGGAGCATAGTAGCGAGAGGGTCTGTAACTCTTGGTCTCATTTGCTGGTTTCGGGGCTTAAGGATGGCAATACCTTTGAAGTCTTCATTCTGGAGGGAATAGTGGACGTTCCCAGCAAGTAGATAGGAAGAGTTGGAGCCATCGCACAGCTTCGGGTGCCTTATGCTTCCAGAATTCTGAACTGGTGCTGTCATTGCCAGGAGCTTCCCCATTCTTGAGAATTTTAATTGCTTCGGTGATCTCATCGTAGGTGAATGGTTGGGACATGGGGGCTTGTCGGTGGTGGAGAGGTGTGTAGAAGCTGTTATCTCGGCAAATTAACAGCACGAGATGGGCTTTCGTCTGTGGGAGTGTGGTCTTGCCACTTTTCCTTGTTGACAAGTACTAAGCGATGGAGTTTGCAGAGACAGGGACATGCTTAGTGGACAGCTACGCCCGGTGAGCTTGTTGATTGGTTTCACTGGGCCTGCGGCTTGAGTGGGTACGTGATATTGGATATCTCTACTCCCATCTGGTGCGTTCTCTTTTGGCCAAGCAGATCCAGTAGCTGGTTGCCCTTTGCTAGTCTATCAGTATGCAGTTGGGATACAAACACTTTGTATAACTCGTTCACATTCACTTGTCCCAACAGAGGGGTGTTAGGGATTTCGTCTGCCTCTTGGAATGTTAGTGCTTGGTGGAGCATGCAGCAGAAGTCAGAATATGCATCGTTGATGTGGGATGAAGCAGGGTCTGGCAGCGTGGATGACTGTTCGCTGGTGAGTTGTTTGAAATTGGACCAGTTGGGCTTCTGAAATAAATCTCTTCGGTAGAGCCTGGAGATCGTGGACCTTGATGTCACTGGTGACAGGATAGGGCAATGGACCTGATCTAGGAATTAGGGAGGACCGTTTCTGAGCAGCGGGATCGAATATCGCTGGTGACTGGTGGACAGGTCGGGACAGGTCCATGTCCATAGATGCAATTGAATAGAAAGTAGGTGGAAATCCTTACTATCAAACATCAGTTGGAGGTCTTGCTTCAAGCCATTCAAGAGCGCTGCCATTATTTTCAATGTTGGAGTATCCCCAGCTGTATTTCTACAGTTGAGGTCTCCGCAGACGAAGGAGCTCCGCTCTGACCTACTGGAGGGATGGAAGTTCTGCCTCAGGTGTGCGTATAGATGTTGTTGGAAAGTGGGTTGCCCAGAGATTCAAATTTTATCCTCTGGATCGGCGAATTCATGAAGATTGCAGGGTTGATTCTCAATTGTAGCCTTGCTTCACATAGAAGCGATCCCATGCTTGTGTGCGGAATGAAGCAAATAGGTCAAAACCATTCGATTGCAGCTTCTCTTAAGATTCGCAGTGAGTTTCTTGGAGAGGATGATTTTGCAACTGGAGAGCTGTAAGAGCTCCCTGGAGAGCTGTAAGGTGATGTCACGTTAGCATGGGGTGAGGACCCCAACGTTTCAGCTGCATGATATCGGACTTTGGTTGCTTGCCAGAAGGAAAAGTTCCTGCTGTGAGTGGCTCAGCCGCCTAGAATTAAGGGTGGGTCTTCAAGATGTGCACTGTGGTGTTTTAAAACACGATGTTTGGACTTGAGTTGTTGAATTAGTTAGCCACAACGGTGATTGTGACATTAAAAGGGCCGCCGCGAGAAGGCTTCAACCGACCCAAGGGTACACGAAGGTCAACTCTCCCTTGATGTAGTCCTTGAAAAGCAAAGGGGGGTTGAAAGACCTCTCTTCCAAGTTCACTTGATTATCAGCCCACGGTACCCAGTCTTGTGATTATCACCAAATTTGTTCTGGGAATTCCCTTAGATATAGCTTCTGAGAAAGAAGGGGATGGATGGCACAACACATTCAAATGCAAAGGCCTTTTTTCTGGCAACCCAGGGGTATAGCCATGCCTACATGCTGACCGACGCCGCAACTGACCCAGCGATGAGTCAAAACCACAGTTCTGCACTTATAATTATATGACAGCAGCAATCAATACTCCCCTTGCATTTTTCCAATTCAAACTTTGTTCCACTGCCAAAAATGGCCATGCATATTGCAATGGCAACGTATTCCACTTAATGGCACCTGACATAGATGAGAGACAGTGTGTCAGCATTGACCATAGTGACATTCGACACATAGTACCATTCGCGCTAGTCAAATGATATCGGTGGCCTACTCTACGATTAATTATTTAGGAGTACTTATTCAACCCTCAATTTCTGAGATAGACTCATAGAGCAACGTTACTAACACAAAACCAACACCACCATCACAAACGGAGAGTTGATTTGAATTGTTTCAGCTTCGATAGCTGAGACCGATCTGGATTCCATGTCATTGCGCATATATTTGACCAACTGAGGTCGGAAAGTTTCTCGAACTGTTCAAAAACACATTGCCGAATTCCCGAAATCTTCCAAGCTGTATCACAATAATTAAAATGACTCTCACCAGGCCGTTAATGAGCGGCGCTCGTCATCCATTATCGGAACCAGTTGCAATTAAGTTTGATCGTGCTATTTCTAGAGATCGTCACTGTATGGAAAATCCTGCTGAGTATTTAATGTTAAATGTGATGTGCCCCCCAATTTAAGGTATGAAGTTTAATCTGATAGATTGGCCTTAACTCCAAAAACCCAATATGTAAAGTTTCGCGCCGATATTGCAATCCGTTTTGAGGAGAGGCTAAAAACGTGTGATTTTGTAAGCCCATAGAGTACGGTGTAAAAGTAATATTGGTCGGACCAAAATGGGGAACCATTTTCGCTCATAGCTTCCAAACCAAACATCGTGTGGCTCTAAGATTTCACAGGGTGAATGAGAAAAATAGTAGCTTTCTTCTGATACCAACATGCTGACCACTTCCGGTAAAATCTGGGGCTTCTGGGGACGAGGCTATTAGCGATCGGGCCATGGACCTTTAACCTTTGTTTTTTCAAAGGCATCAAATTTTAAGCAGCTCTAACGATTCTGGTAACTTTCCAGAATTATATGAACTACCAACAGATTTTATAAATCAAGTGTTACGCAAGTTCTCCACCTTTTGTTTGAGAGGTCTACACTCGGTGAAATCTCTTGTCAACTGGCAAGGAAAATGATTTGCAACCGAATTTGTCCTTAGCAAATTTCCCATGATGCAACAAAACGTGCAGGGACGTGAAATCTTGCTTCCTAAATGTAAACAAAGAACCTCTGTACAGTTCTTAGAATGGACAAGATAGGACACTGCGCTCCTATTGTTCTTTGACTGCGAACATCTTCTAACATGTTCTAACTCATGAAGTTCCCACACTCTAGTCCATCTAGAAATGGGTCAATCAGATAAGTCTTGCTTGTTGCAAAGCACTAGTTTTATATTAATATTTTCCAGTTTTGCACACACAAATAATTTATGATTAAATTTTAGATGATTTAATTAAAACAACAATAATATAATATTCAGGAGATGGTCACACCTACCAGAGAATCCTTTGTAGGGTAGGTACGCTGTTTAATTCTCTGATTTCTAGTTCCATTGTAGTTCACATGAGCCACAAGAAATCTATGGTCTGTGGTACTGGCATCAATCAGTCTTTTTTCAAACTCAACCTTGTTGTTAACATCTTTACATGTGTCTTGAATGAAAAAGTAATCAATTTGCGAAGACCGTCCATCGCTATGATGAAAAGTAGGGTCATGTTGATTGTTGTCTGGAGTAACAAAATGGCGCTCTCAACAGATATTAGGTAAACATCCTATCATCCTATGTGATCATCATTCTTAACCGAAGGCTTCGGGTCTCCACCAAAAATAAAGGTGTAGAAATGACTGTACTTGATAATTAACTCATTGAGTTGGTCCAGAGACTCATCCAACATGTCTAAGGAGGTTTTATCCCCTACATACCAAGCAGCAGTTAATGATACATAAGTGACATCCTGGAGCGGATTTCTGGAGCCCAATTCTTTGGTACAAACACTGCAATTCCTCTAAAGCCACGAGGTCGTTGTTTAGGAGATAATTAGTCATCATCAACAGATTTGGCAAAACAGACATGATCACTGGATGCCCCTGTCATAAGACATTAGACTTTTCAAAATCGAAGAGGCATTGTTCCTGTATACACACCACATATATCTTTAGCAGCTGCTGGGGAAACACCAGTTGTGCAGTGACTATCTTAATCCTCCTTTCGGCTTGACACTCTGAAGTTCCCATCTTTCTTTTAGTTCCCGGCTCGAGTCTAAAAATGATTCTGTTGCGAGGTAGGTTTCTGTTGAACTGCTATATACTTGGTGTAAGAGCAGAACGTTTGAAGACGTGTGACCTATCTCGTTGTTTAGGTGAATGGTAATTCAATTCCATTACACATTTGTCTAGTTGTCTTATAGAATGGTGACTGTTGGTTTTAGTACTATTCCTCCAGTCCTTGTCACTGTCAGCTGGGAGCTGATTTGTGGGATAATAATTGGTTCTCAAAATGGTTCATCTCATGGTTAAACTGCAACAGGCTCATGGCTTGATGTGGATTGGTCTGCGATTGGTTCACCTTTTGATGATTGTCACCAGAGTAGTATGAGTGGTATGCGATGATTAAATTGCGTATTGTTATTGTCCATGCAGTTGAAAAGATTACAGGTGTTATCATCCGATTTAAATTGAGCTGTCCTCGTTCACGAATAAATAAAGCTCGAGCTTCTACTGTGAGTTCAAGTAACTCTGGCCGTATATTTGATCATTTATTGGAAAATGAAACAAAGATGAGCAAAAGTCATGAAAGAAATGTTGTTTGGTAAGCTGTGATCTAACATCTTTGTGCAGAACCAAGACCCATAACTTATTTCTGAACCTTGTTTCTATTCAATTCACCACGTTTTTAGAAGAAATTAAAAGTAAAGGGTATCCAGCGACATATATGCAAACGTGCAATATGGTACCGTGTATTGCTAAGATTACTATAAAACCACTGCTTTTGAAATAATCTCATCCGTGACCGGCACCAGTTTACCTGTATTTCATATAGGTCGGTGAATACCAACGGTGTTCGATTTCGTCAACGAGGATAGGTATTTTGCGGAAAAAATAGCTCGATCTAAATCGGGGTGAGATAATACATGAAATCTTTTCAAATGCATGGGCAGTAACAATGGCTCTGCACGTCTATAGATAAAAAGGAATCTGCGGTGCTTTGACCTCTACATACCAGTCGGATAATGAAAATTAAAACCCTTTACCCGGACCCGTGCAAGGCAATTTCCTTGGCCTCGCACACCAAGTTGTGGCCTGTTGTGCCAGCACAATTTTGTGGCAAACCAGACGATATCGGGTTACAGTTTCATTGAAAAACAGTTGAGGCGAGACACTATGTCTAGAAATCAAGGGCAGGTTCCGGCCAGAATTGCCTGTCTCCCTAGCTTTAGCAATGGTTCAGCTTCACTGCGCTAAAACCTGGACTACTTCTAACCCAGGTCCCCGGGTAAAGGGTTAATAGCGCTATTATTTGCTGGAGTCAATGCAGTATGATGTACATCCACTAGCCACTAATATTTAGGGAAGGAAATTGCGATGACCTTTTATTCATTTTGAAGAAAATGTGCAACTTTTATACTTGACATACCCCCACAGTATATGTAGAAATGGGTTCTTCCCCGATATGCGTAGCCAAAATCCTTATCCGAGCATCATTTTGCCTTTGATGCGATGGCCTATCAGGTTTGAGTAATTTGGGAAGCCATCTCAGAAACCTATTCTGATCTAAGACTATAGGCTTGTTTATACTCATTTGTAGCAGGGGAGTCTGACTATGTACTGCTCACCGCAGCTACACGGGATAGAGTATACGCAAGGAGAATGATCTTCAGGCAAGGGTCTTTGGAATGGCTGAGAATGCCTCGTAACTTGACCTTTTCGATCTATAGGAAAGTTATCATATGTCGGCTAAAAACAGTGTTGTCAACACACTAGTCCATAGAGCTCTCACACTGTGTGATGAAGCCGACCAACCCAGTGAAATACAACACATCAGAAATGCGTTACACAAAAACGTCTATCATATCTATCCTAGGAAACTAGTACAGCAGGCTGTTTCCAAACAGTCCCGATAAGTCACACAAGACCGTTTAGTTGAGGACAACTTCAAGGGTACTACATTATGCCGTATGTCAAGGGTGTATCTGACAGAATCAACAGAATTCTAACTCGTGCCGGTGTTAAGACCTCCTACTCACGGTCACGCAACTTCGTACTCCCGACGACGGCGTACTCGTTGAAACCACTAATGAAGTGTATAATCGTTTGTTACCCCCTATCTCGCTTAAGCTACCTATTTAACTTTTAAGAAAAGCCTTTTAACCGAGAAAGTGTTGTTTCATCGAGCAAGAGAAAAATGGAAATCCCCCAAATGCTGAAATGGCAATGTATTTGTGTGCTATGCAGAGTCCTTTCCAGAAAAAGCTACTATATAGCTGATGACTTTGCCTGGAATTTTCCAGGTGTGGTTCAAGCAAGATTGGTATCATCATTCTGTGTTCCAATTGAACAATGTTACACTAAGTTTATGCATGATGCTGCTGTAATAACTTATATATGGTAGCTGGTTTCTAGTTGGACTTTCCAAGTGAAAAAAAAAAATCGCAAGTAATTTGCAGCGTTGGTAGATCTGAGCAGTTGCCAGGATTAATGTTATGCTGCTACATCAGTTAAAGTAAAGCTGTTGTATGTCGTCCTTGAAGCTTACAGAGCTTCAGTTCGGGGAATAAATCCTTTTTTGTGGTCCTAAAAGAGGACCGGTCCTAAAAGTGAATATTTGCGACAGACGGACAATGTGGAGATATTTGGCATCCCGGACTATTATACTGCTAAAGTTTTGGTGTCGTCGAGGGAACTATAGATCCCCCGTCAACTTGAACTGTTGGACAAGGTTATCTTCATGACTGCTCAAACAATAAGGAAATGTAATACTGAAGAAGATTCCCTTGGATTTGTTATCCTGGAACAATAATAATGTGCAAGATTCGTTTTTGGAATCTTCACCGTGCGGACATTATATCGTTGAAATTCTGTTAATTCTGGACATTAATCGCATGGACATTCCAAAATAAGTATGATATATTCATAAGGACATTCTTGAGTGTATAGTATTATTATTGTTGCCATTGTAATTGCTTCGGACATTCCAAATTCTTGAACCGATCGTTTTAATTAACAAAAATCAAATAAATTTTCATTATATAAAATTCAGATTAAGGCCTTTTTTGTGTGTGTTTAAGGGTACATCTGTCCTTGGCATCCATGTGATACCGTGAGTCTACAGACTGTCCCCAAAAACTATACAATCAAACTAAAAATTTTAAAAAAATATAAACTGTACATTTCTGTGAGATATTGTGATTTTAATTTGTAGAGCAGATCTTAAGCTAAATCTTCGTTTTTATTTCATCCAATTTGATGCACCCTAACCAGAGATATTGTCAGTTGATCACAAAGCATAAAAATTTAAAGGTTCAAGAAACTAAAGGTGTGTAGCATCTTGTGGGATTAAAATGTTTTCAAACAAAAGAATATTGTAGAGATCAGATTATCATGCACTGAACTAATCAATATATTATTTTTCAAACAGTGAAAGCCCCAGAAATTATGCTGTGGGGGAATGAGGGGACTCACTCTTAGCGGGACAATAATCATGAAATTCATGTCAATTTTACTGCTGAAACTAAGGGGACAGCCACAAGTATCTGTTGGGGGACAAATGTGTGGCCAATGCTCTAATGGGGAGGGCTAATTTTCCCTCCCCATTCTCTACTACCCCCAAGATACCAGAGAGAAACAAAATGAAGAAACCAGTGTTGAACAAAAACAATAACAAAGGAAAGGATGGTTGGTGTTCAAAGGCCTCAGTTTACTTTCAACGAGTGTTTTTTTATGGTTGAAACCTTCTTCTGAAACCTGGAGTAAAGGTGAGACAACAAGACTGTTTGGAATTGAATTGTCTAATGCTACATTATTTTATTGGCGATTGTGATATTATAAACTTACAAATTATGTTATTTCACAAGGAGCAGCACTTTATACTGTTATATTGGCCTCCATTTTTCTGATTAAAAATATTAATTAGATTTACAATTTTATTTGAGAAAAGATTTCTCACGGGAAAAGTACTTTGTTTACTATAAAAGAGAGAAAGGGGAATACCCCTAGTTTGTTTTTGCTAAGTGCACCTGTTTAGATTGCACAATAAGGGAAGTGGGGAATTCCCCAAGAATGCTAAACTTAGAAACTGAGTCAACTTGTTTATGCTTTGAGATCGAAACATTGTAAGATCAGGGAATTCCCCCACAAAGTTATATATGGAAAGTGATGTGATTCAGATGAAGTAATTTATGTGGATTTCAATTGGTCAGCTAGTGCCAGGTTATGTTTATGCATGATTCTGTAGGTAATATCGATTTTTAGACTGGGATCTTTGTGAAGTCAGTATATATTTGAGATTTGAGTTAAGTCTCGCGGTCAGCAGTTGCAATCAGCTATACAGTGTGGTTATAGCTAGTTTTATGTACAATAATGGTAGATTTATGCTCCACACAGTACCAGGATTTATTATATTTTCAATTCCATGTGAACAGAGTGCTGTAATTATTCTACTGTCGTCTTTGAAGCCGAAAGTGCTGGGAATCAAAATAGGATTCCAAATTGTGGACAGATAGAAATCGTGGTGATTATCTTGGACTGATATACTGTGGAATATTAGTGTCGTCGAGGGACTTATGTAACCTTGTCGTCTTGAACTGCTGGACAAAGTTAACTTCAGGACTGAGAAGATTCCCATGGAATATATTACCTGAGGAGTTTTATGTGACGTTGCATACTGTCATTTTGGAGTCTTCGCTGTGAGGACATATCAGCGTTGAACTGCAACGCTCTTGGTTTGAAAGGTATTTTGACCTTTGACGCCTACGATACGTCATAACATGACACTCATTTTTAATTTTTCAATAAAGAATGTCTTGAAGTTTATTTCAAATGGCCTCTCTGTTGATATCGGAGTAGCCGAAACTGGACCAACGTGTTTTTCAGTGGCTCAGAAATTGGGCCTTAATTCTTGAACCAGACCCCCAAATACACCAACTAAAAATTCTCATGAAAGCTGAAACACTCCTAAAAAGAGTCAGTTACTTTCATTGAGAGAAACTTAAAGATTTTGGCAAAACATTTAATCTTTGCATTGTATAGTTGTTTTTTGAGACAGTCTGTATATCACCTTTTAACCCCGCAGAAATATTTACAAATTTTAAACCCTGTTAATTTCCCCTTTCACTATCTCAAAATGCTCAAGGATGACAAAGTGTCTCATCAAAATGTGAATCGTCAAATACATATTTCCTAGACACCACCAAAACATTTCGTTGCAGACTCTTGTGCAAGGTCATAATGCACGGTCATTTGGGTCTGCCGCTGGATTAACGCATGTTTGCTTGCACATGTACATTGAATTCTTCTAAAGGGGTTTAGCTACCACCCCACCCCAATCCAACCCACTTCCGCTGCCTAATTCGTCTTTGGCCATAGTAAACTTCGCCTTTGTGGCAGGATTCCCCAGTTCAAACCCGGCTAGGGCCACTAGCTGGTATTTAATCGGGTACTAACTTCTGGTTTTAATTTGCATAGAAATTATTAAAACTAGAGTGCCTTCCGCTCTCACGGGAAAGGGGGGTGGGGGAAATAAAGGAAGTGTAAGAGTTGGGGGAAATTGGAGCGGCTGCAGCTAAAGGAGAGCTAGAGCAATTATCATGGTGAGCGAGGGAGAGTAAGAAGGAAGTTTGATGTGGAGGTTTAAGGGATGTGAGGGCGAGTAGAGGAGCCAGATGGCGAGGGAGGCGGGAAGCAGCTTGGGGTATTTAGGGTGAATGGGAGGAGAAAACGAGGGGGTGGAGCACCCTTGTTTCCTTTTTCCATGTGGGACTTGGGAAAATGAACCAGGAGAATATCACCGTCCTGCAGAGGGGACGTTAAGCCTTTGGTCCCATGTAGTGAGAGTCATCTACCATGTACATTTAGTATACGGTCCAGTTTCGAGTAAGAGTAGGATGTAACCCCTGATTGTCCCCAAGTCGTCCTGGTCCGTTTCGATGGCTAAACCCCTTAATAGAATGGTTTTAAAACCACTGTTGGTTATACCTCTGAGGTCTCAGGTCCTCTAATTCTAATACCTAAATTAAAATTAGCATACCTCTACCGCACGTTAAGCTTGTGGTTTCTCCAAATCCTGGAACTACCACCATATGTTCCTTCTCCCTATCTCTATTTTGGAAATATTCAAGTGCCAAATATCTGCATTGTCTGTAATGATTCCAGTTGGTCGTATTTAGTATCAGAGTCCATTCGTGCTGTTCCTAAATAAATTGTAGTGGTTGATAATCGTTGACGAATTCCAGCCACCCTATGATCCCCTGTAGGTGCCGAGGCCTTTTTTTGACCAGTTACGATGTGTGTTTTCTCCTATCTCGACGGAGCCGACTTCAGGGGTTGGGCCGATAAGGTATCTTGTGTTATGAAGGGGTTTCTGTTGATGATCGACAATCGGACGTCGAGGACATTGAGAGAGTGAAGCAAAAATACCATAATAAATCATTGGTATCTGCATGTAGAACACTTGCTGGTGTAAGTAGCTATATAATGAATACTTCCCCGATCCCTGTCCTTACTAACGACACCGCCCGCAGCGCACAGAACGACGGGCACGGATGCATGAGCGGCGCTCAAGCAAGCCCGCAGGGAACGGAAAAGGCCACGACGGCCGACGAACACAGGGGTCCCGAGACAGAAGCCCGCCGGACGAAAGCCCGGCGGGCGCCGAACGGGATAGAAACGAAAAGCGAAAAAACGAAGGGAAAGACCGGAGCGAAGGAAAGAAAAAAGAAAGAGAAAAAGAGCGCCACAGCAAAAGACAAAAGCAACCCTCCCATTCATCCCTCCCTTCTGCCCCCACCCCCCTCCTTCCTCCCTCACCTTTCCCCCTTCCTCCCTCCCCCTTCCCCTCCTCCCAAGGCAAACCATAAAGATGATATTGGCAGATATAGGCAGTACATAACCATAGACTCTATGGAGGGTAATGGAAAAAGCTTATATGTGTTCTGGGTTAGTATCATGTCTTAATGTCGAGGAAAACAATCTACTATTGACAATCAGTTGGTTTTCGCAGTGGTTAGCAAATGTGAACAATGCTCAAAAGATTTTTTTTAATCTTCTTTTTGAATCTCTGCCAGTAGTAAAATGTTTATTACTGCTAAGTTATTCTTTGGGCATTCGGAGTTTCTATCCAGGGGATCAGGAATTTTCTTCTCGGACGGCAGAAAAGGGGTTGTATTCAACGGCGCATCTTCTGAGTGGTCTTTTGTTACCTCCAGGGTACCACAGCTCGTTCTGCTGTCCATGTTCTTCTTTTGTGCAACGATTAATACTGTTGTTCGCATCTCCTTTTTTTCAGTTTGCGGAATGATCCAACCTTTAGTTCGCCCTTTTACAATAATAATAATAACAAAACATTTATAAAGGCCTTTTCCACAGGGGATACAAGCGTATAAAACAAAACGAGAGAAGATGCAAGAGGGCCACGACAATAGAAAGCCAAACCTAAGAAATGAAAACACTTATGAAACAAATAGGTTTTGAGCAGAGATTTGAATTTGGTCAAATGTTGGGATGCGCTAAGGATATGAATGGGAGACTATCCATAGTTGGACCAGCCACTGAGGAAGGACCTGTCCCCAGCACATAATGCGCGTCCTGGAATTGGAGGATTCAACCCCAAGGACCAAGAGCGGGTGTGGTAACTGAGCCAGGGCGAGGGCCTTCTTCACCCACTAGACATCGCTCAGTACCGGGGACCAAGCCCATTCAGTGCCCTTATACACAGTGAGAAGTGTCTTAAATCGTATACGATCCTCAATAGGCAACCAGTGCAATTCAATTACAATAACGGAGGATGATATGACAGGATTGGGCTTTTGGTATATTCAACGAGCACATTGTTGCATATTGTTAAACGATTGAGTGACTTTTTTGAAACGCCATTAATAGAAGGTTTGCAATAATCCAAGTGAGACAGGATTAGTGACCGAATTGTTAGGCACGGTATCAAAGTAATGCTATTGAACATACGAATACCGGTAGACTATTGCGAATTTGCCCGTTATGGGACCGCTTAGGTTGGTGGGACAGTTCTGAACGATCATATTGAGTCAAAGACAAACACCCAGATTCGGATACTGGAAGATGTTGGGATATTAAAATACCAAGCGGGAAAAATGATACCAGCAAAATTTGTGGTGTTTTGTAGATGAATAATTAAAAAACTATGTCTTGTCTGGATGGTGTGAGTTGTTTTTTATATCCAAATATTATTTAAATTGACACATGAGCAAGTTCTGAAATGCACAAGTGGCATCACCATGAACAGAAGAATCAACTTCAATATAAACATGAATGTCATCAGATATAGTGGTATTTCAAATTACAAATGATCTGATCAAAACATTATCCAGGAGGATATTAATAACAAGTATCTTCAATGGACAGGTTCTGAATAAGCTGCCTTAAAATTTATCCCAGTGTTCCACAATGAATGTAACAGACGCCAATGACGGAACTCTCTCAATTGCTTTCGTAGTAAAATACCAGGTAATGACCTAAAAATGTCCAGTATCGGTGTGTCCTGGTGTAAGATATCATGAGTTAGACTAGAGTAAAGACTCTTTGGACGGGAATATAAAGCTGTTACCATCATTGTAATCCTTTGAGTCCTCTTATAGACGATTCATGCTAGGCTAATTCCGTGGTGTTTTACATGAAGAATGAACCCAGATATCTATGATGTAGCCACATTTGGACATTGTAATCGCATGGAACGCTTTAGAATCGGTTTCACAGGTGGGGAAACGCTGAAAAAACATACGAAACAGCTACATCTGCAGCCAAAAAAGTGGAATATGATGATTGAAGAGGACCCGTGGACGCACGACGAAACCGTCATAGAAGACATCACATGTGAGGTCACGTGTTTTGTCGCACGTTTCTTTCCGGCGGTGGCGGCCAAGCCCCATTAACATAGCACATATCAAAAGGAAAATTACAGGGCAAGACGGAGGCAAACAACAAACCAATTTGGGTGATTAATGTTGGTAGGTCATGGGTGTTTTCCTGACCAACATACGACCTCGACTCGCCGTTGTTTATTCGCTACGCAAAAGGTTAAATTAGAATCGTGGACTTCGTATTGACATGCGAAAGATTATCTTTCTTTTGTGCAAAGGAATGTGTTTTTAAAAATCGTGACATTGTCAATGGTTCCTGTGTTATCTCGTACCAAATGTCAAGCGGTCTGCACATGAGAAATGTTGATTTGTAAACGGCCAAAGTATGCCCAAATATCGGAAAATTTCGGGGTCATTAATTTACACCGTACAGTAAATACTCATGACATCTGGTGCAGGAATTATGAGGTTCACGAAAATCCGAAAGTAATGAACAGTATTAGTCGTCATAATCAGTGACAGTGAACATCATCGCATGTGATTGAAATTCATTGTAGAATTGAAATGTCGAACTCAGGGAATCGGGGGTTTTTGGTGATGCTTAATCCCAACATTCACTTTCAACATCAAAAAACCAGAATCTTCATTCAACACCAAGCATTCTCCAAGCCCAGGAACATAACACAAAATTATGTGCAACATCTCAAAACAGTTCAAGACACGTACCAGTACATTGAAATCCCTTCAGCAAGCCTTCCTCAAAACAGCCCTTGGTAGTAATTTAGAAGTTTCATTATTGATGAGATATCCATGGCATAATAGGATTTGCACATGTCTATCATGCTTCTCCTCCCCGGATGCTCCACAACATCTATAAATGTACCGGTAGCCCCTCCTATGGCCAGAGCAACACAATGCATCTTCTCCAGTTCCACCGAAAAACGCTGGATCCAAGTTTCTGCAGTAGTTATTACCTATTCGTATTTATTGACATGATTAATGCTTACCAAACTCGCGATGTTGAGGAGCCTTCAAGCTACTGTGGTTGTTACTTTCACTATAGGCCAAGAATTTTAGTTTAAACGTGGAAAGGTCAGGATTGGTGGCAGAAATGTGTCTAGAATACATACTAAAAGTACCCATAAATCCTCTTGTGCTTTTCAGAAATGAAGGGGGAAAAAGTTTGTACAGGGGTATTAAAATTACAAAATATAGAATGTCCCTTAAATGGTTCCAACATTTGTCATGTCCAAGGATCAATAAAGGTATGTTTGCCTATCTACAACCTGTAGTTTGAGTACTACAGACCTTAAATCATCAAGGTCATCCTGGGTGGTAAATATTTCAAATGATCCATTTCATTGAAAAACAGATTAAATTGCTCATAGAGTCATATTAAAAACAGAAAAAGTTCATTCAAAAACCTACATGGATCCAATATTGACATATAAGTGCAGAAAGCAGTGACCCCCAGAGAGCCTGGAGAAACCCCATCACACTTGGCCCTGAAATTTTGCAAGTAATGACCATCACCGTTTAAATAGTCATTTGGTGTTCATGTACAACTAGATGAAGAATGGGACACATCTTTCAGCAAGAAAGAATCCGACCATTCCTGAAATTACCCCCAGCATGACCTAGTGAGCCTTTTTACCATAATTATAGTTATTAAACTACAACCCATCGCATCGGGCAAACTATATCTTTTTTAATCCTTGGGACATGAACAAAAATGTGGAAACCATTTAAGGACAATTGAAATATGCGTATAATTTTACCCCGGCTACAAACTTTGCCCCACTTATTTACTGAAATGCACAAAGAGGATTTTGGGGACTTTTAGTATATTATTCTAGGCACATTTCTGCCCCCCCAATTCTGACATTTTCAGCTTGTTCCCAAAAATTTCCCCTTTCCATTGTTTATTTTATTAATACTCTCGGCCTACAAGGATCTCCCCCCCACTCTTTTGACATTCAACTTCACATTGCGTAATAGGGTTATAAAAAAGAATCCTATTTCTAGAAGTTTGGGAGAAGGTTTGAGATGTTTTTCTATAGTTTGAACAGTGCTGAATCTGAGTTCTGGGTCCAACATCTGTGAAATGTGAAGAACATTGTAAAATAAGGGGGTAAAATATACAGGGGTAAATTTGAAATCAAGTCCAAATGTGTTTCAATGTGTACCAATGTATTTGTCTCATGATAAGGATTAACACATGTATATATAGTTTGTCTCGGTTCTAACCTTAGTTAAACAGGTACATTCCTATTAAGGTAGGTCATCCTGGGGTAAACCTTACCCAGTGCTCCGATTTTGTTGAAATTGTTCGTCTTGCCTTATTTTACAGTGTTTAGTTTAGTTTTATTTGGTCTTACAACATCATATACAAAATCAGAGATAGCAACAGAAAACGATTATTTTTAAATAATATATAAAAAAGAGATAAAAATGGGCAAATGTTTGGCATATGGTTTCGTATTTGGGCAAAATGTACCAAGGGTCTACATAATCTATAGGTGTTACCAAACTTGACCTCAAATTGACCTCAAAGCTGTAACCCAAAGAATTAAAATCCATTTTCTGCTTCAGTATGGCCAGAGCAAAAATTTGACACCATTTTCAACAAAATCGGAACATTGGGTATTTTTTTGCCCCAGGACCTTGAACCTTAGCAGGGCTGTAGCCGTGTAACTAAAAGTCCCAACCTATACAAACTATACCTTTTTTAATCCTTATAATCAGACAAATACATTGGTGTACATTTAAACACAATTTGAATTGATTTCAAATTTACCCCTTTACTAAATTTACCACCTTACAAAGTTCCCCACATTTCCCAGAGGTTGGACCCAAAAATTCCGAATCAGCACCTTTCAAACTATAGAAAAACATATTCAAACCTTCTTACCAAACTTCTAGAAAGGATTCTCATTTATAACCCTAATATAATGTATGTGATAAGATTTCTAAGCTGTCTGGTTTCATAATCAGGTGCACTAGAAATATGTCGTCTTCTGCCCTGCTCAATCTGTATAGTTTAGGCACCCTTCCAGCGGAATCACTTGAGAAAATTCAGCGAAGGACAACTCGCATCCATTTCTATCGGAAATCACATTTTAATTCTGATACTAGTCCTCATTATGCAGAGCGGCTTCCTGAGTTATGCTTAGTGAGACTTGAGTTTGTTTTAGGATTCAGAGGTTGGTTTTTGGTTATAAAACTCTTAATAACATAGGACCCATTTTTTTCATCTCTTTCATTCACCGTATTTCTTTAGATAATTCACGACGTGTACAGAGAATTGCTGGAAGTAAATAACTCTTTTTCTGATTCTATGCTTGTTTCACTTCCTCGTCTGTGGAATGGGATGCCGTCAACTTTGCATCTGGCACAAAATGTAAACACCCAAATTGTTTTCAATTTCAGTAAGGGTCCATTTCATTATGTCTGAATATTTTTTCATGCCATTATGTCCCTTTAAGTGACCAAGGGGGTTCCTATGGACCCCCAGAATTTGTTTTCGCGCTGGCCGTTTTGCGCATGAGATTTTATCGTCGATTTTTTTGTAATTGTCCGACTTTTGAATGCGCTTCTTTTCAAACAAAAGAATTAAAATCGCCCAAGCCGTTATAAGGAGTTCATTAGTTGCCCCCCCCCCCTGGGCACTATAACGGAAGTCGTCTGAAAATATTTTTAAAAATAAAAGAACCATAAACAATTTTTTCCTGATATAGGCCTATGTGTACGCATACATGTAAGTAAACAATTATTACTAACATCTAAAATGATTAACCCTTTATGTGCTGAAAACAAAACGTGGACTTTGCTAAACCATTACTGTACATGTGCGAAAATGACGTGTATTTTGCAACATAAAATAAGTTTTTAAGTGTTTGATGTAAGCGTAAGGCTCATTAGAATTTTCCGTCTTTTTGCCAAATTCGTGCGTGTTTTGAAAACAATGTTTTGCCCCTAATTTACAGCCCAAATAATAAAATTCACTCTTTGCTGCTAATTATTACCTTTCACATGTGGTATAAATGTCGTGCAAAAATTGCTTTGGGAAAGTGGTTTCCTTGAGGTTCCATGGACGACAGTAAGGGGAGTGAAACCCCTTTGGTC
Organism: Ophioderma brevispina; assembly: GCA_023653785.1. Taxonomy (NCBI): domain Eukaryota; kingdom Metazoa; phylum Echinodermata; class Ophiuroidea; order Amphilepidida; family Ophiodermatidae; genus Ophioderma; species Ophioderma brevispina. The sequence goes on along the minus strand of JAMKCH010084677.1, from coordinate 694 downwards.
ACTTAAGTGTCAAACTGTTTTCTGTTTTAAAGGTATTATCAGTGATGTGCTACTCTCTAAATGTAAAAGAGTGAAAATCACTCTTTCAGGGAGTGATTCTAGGGACCAGTCTTTGTTGGAGTTAAATTTTGCTCTTTAAAGAGTGAATTTTGTTTATGAATCTCTTCATCGATCAATTGTCACTCTCATAAGAGTGAATAATTAACAGCATTCACTCTCAAAAGAGGGAAATTTAACTCCAACAAAGACTGGTTCCTAGAGTCACTCCTTGAAAGAGTGATTTTCACTCTTTACAATTTAGAGAGTAAATCATAAAATCGAGGAAATCATCAAAAATCAGATTTTTGCATGTCTGTGACAAGTACAGATACCCTAACATATCCTGCAAATGATAAGGCCAGAAGCAACCTAATGAGGGCAAAAACGGATATTAGTCAATTACTGTTCGTACGGACAGTTCGTCGTTTTCTAACTTTTCTGTCGCTTCTTCAGTTGGAAAAAATAACTTATGAGAATCTAAAACTTATCCTTCACTTTTAAGCTATTCCTGCAAATTTTGAAAAAAAAATAGACTCTTTCGGATGAATCACTGATAGTGTCTTTAAGTGCAGAATAGACCAAATTAATTATGTTGAACCAAAATGTGTCTGATAAAGTTTAATATTTTTATAAAGCGATTTTCCGAACCATGCAT